>VFFE01007519.1:1783784-1871628 GCA_008921705.1 Burhinus oedicnemus | reverse complement strand
CACACACACCCCCACACACCCCCACATACACACACACCCCGCTCCGCCGCCCCCGACGCCAGGCAGCCCGTTTCTCTGCTCTTCCTTCTGCTGAAACGAGCCTACAACAGGTTATTTCTCAGTCTGCCCACGAAGGTGTTCGGGGTTGGTTTTTTGGCGTAGTTTTATTCTCCTGCTTTTCCCTACGACCGTATCTATATTGCGTCTGTGGGACTGAATGAATAAAAATATGTGCGGGGCAGATAATGCTTTAGCAATCGGAGAGCACGACAAAAAGAGAGAAATGATATGGGAAGGCATGGGCTTGGGCTGCTTAAATTGGACTGCTCGAGCCCTCGGGAAAGATTTCTGCTGTGCCACTGGCACTTTGCTCCTAGGTTCTGGTGTTTGTGGAGTGAATTAGATGCCCCTCGGTTTGCTTGCTTCCTTTTTTAAGTTGGAAGCAGTAGATTTATCTTCCTTGAGGTGAAATAAAGCCACGGTTATTCACTGTGCAGTATTTAGCACTTTATATGAGGAATGATGAATGTGGAAAATCTCAGGACAGCGAGGATGTAGTTCACAAAAATACAGGGAAGGTTGTTCCACGTTGCCAGCGCAGACCAGACCAGACCTCTGCATAGCCCCGTCGGTTCCTTCGGATGCATAGGTCTGCCCCACGGATGTGATTTAGGACAAGGCAGGAGAGTAAAGGGCCTGTGCGTATAACTGCTCACACAGGCACCGTCATCCCTCAGGCTCACCGATTCTCTGGTCTTTTCTGTGCTCTTTTTTAAAAAATTTCTCTTCAGGTTGCTCATCAGTTATATCAAATCACAAAGTCTCTCCTGTGAGGCACGGATCCTTTGGATAAGCAGTCATGCTTTCCCTTCGCATGCTTTTACTCCATCTGCTTTGAGACAGGGTGGCAGGATATGCCCTGTCCCATTTAAAAAAAAAAAAAAAAAAATTCCAGTGAATTTCAGACTTCTGATAACTTTGGGTAAGCACTTGTTGCTTTCAGCTCACAGAGAAGTTTTATTGTCTTCTTTATTTTTTGAATGTACAGTGCAAAGTTGCCATGCATTTTTTAAGGAATCCCAGTGTTCGCAAGTTTCTGTGAACATGTATCAGTGCAGAAAGACTCATGGTAGCTAAATATTTAACAGTAGCTAAATCCAAAGTTACTCTTCAGTTTCCTGCTAGGCTTCATAAGTAATACCTACTTTTATGGTTAAGAAGTACACGATTTTTGCAGAGATGAGTTATTTTTTCTGAGCGTCCTATTACAAGTTGTTTGTTTTCTTTGTGGTTTATGTGCCTTGTTACTAGTTGGTGTATCAGCTTCTGGGCAGTTCTGTGTGTAGCTATTCAAGCTACTCAGTTGTGGGAAGACTAGGATTGCTTTAACGTGTGTTTTGGGGTACGTTCTGCTCGTACGGTGCCGCGAGGTTGTGCAGTAACTGTTCATGCAGCGCGTGCTCTCGTTAATGTGAAAGCTTCAGATTTGCAGCCTGGTGCAATGTTGGAAGTTTAATTAAAGCAATCAACATACAGGTTTCAGAAAAGTGGGGGTTTGGGGGTTTGGTTTTTTTTTTTTTCATTCTGTCTTTTTCCACCATACTGACTTGGTTAAGGAAGCAATTTGTTACTGTTATGGAAGAAGTGTAGTCTGTCAAATGCCTCATGTTTTAAAGAGTTCAAAGAACTTTTAATTACAGTCATATTTCTGAATAAACATAGTGTTTTCAAAATATTTTGCATCAACGGCTTGATGATACGATGGAAAACAGTAATACGCAGTATGGTTTCTGTGTTTTGATTTAACAGGGGTTGTATGTTTTCATTTGTCATTTGTTTAAAAGCTGCTTTCTAGCTAGGACTGTTGAAGCCTGATAAACTGCAGCGGTAGTGTGTATGTACTGATGCAAAGTGTGTATGTACTGATGCAAAGTGTGTATGTACTGATGCAAAGTGTGTATGTACTGATGCAAAGTGTGTATGTACTGATGCAAAGAGCTGAAGAATCTGTTTAAATTAGAGAGACTACGGACACAGAAGTACCCCTCTGTTGAATGGAACTGCAAAGCCAGACTTGTTAGAAAACTTTTGTCAAGTTATTTCTATTGTCACTCACTTTTGAATGGAGAAGGTAGAAGTTACCGATTTTAAAAGCTGACTGTTTTTGTACTGTAAGGCAGGGTTTTCCTACAGTATTTTTTTGCACGTGAAATGTGTTGAAGTTGGTAATAATGTGATTACGGTTGTCTGCTGTGCTTTTACAACAGTGCTAAATTGTTCAAGGTAATTGTATAGTACTTACTAGTAATCAAGCTGCTGCACTTAATGTCTTGTCTGATCACCAGATTTTGGTGCTGTGACCCACACTGGAGCACAGCATATAAAGTTGGCTTCCAACATAGGTTGTCAAAGTTAAGTCCTCAATGAAGGAACTTTGGGAACAGGGGAAGGAAGAAAATTTGAAGCACACATAATACGCTGCTGTGGGCCCGATTCTACGCATCAGTCACGTGCAGGGTGGGAAGCAGTAGCTTGTGGTGTACACTGGGCTATCCTTGTGAAATCTGCCCTCTCCTAAAGCTGCCGTGGAATATCCTGCATGTGAGGAAGAGTTGGAACTGTCAGACTCAATGCTGCCATGGGCCAGCATTCATGAGCAGGGAGTGGAGCTCCTAAGGACTTTGCAGGAAATGTTTTGCTGTAGGAAACTCTGTCACTTGAAAGTCAATACAGAAGAGAAAAGTCACAGCACATATCTGTTAGCGTTACTTGTTTAACTCCAACCACAATTTCAATAAGTTACAGCATCTTAGGGGAAGCCATGAAAATAAACCATCAAAGTTAAAGGTGGAGTATGTCCTTGCCTGGAAGTTTTCTGAATGAAGGTGAATGTCTGACTGTTTAAAATTAATGGATGTTGTCTGATTTGTGCCTTTCCACTTCCAGTTGATCTAGAGATTTTGAAAGGTGAAGAGTGTGGGGTTTTTGTGGGTTGTGGTTTTGTTTGGGTTTGGCTTTGGCTTTTGGTTTTTTGGTTTGATTTTTTTTTTTTTTTTTTTAAACTAGATGCTGAATAATAGTGTATTAGATAAAGACTAGAAATGTTCTGGTAAAGCGTCCAACTGTGAAGATGCTGAATTCTAAATACTGCATAAGAAGTTAGTGAGCTTTATTCTCCTGTGCAGATGATGAACGAGGTGAGGTTCTGGCAACACAGAGACACTGTAGCGAATGTAACTGAAATGAAAGCAGAAGCAAACCCTTCATTTCGAAGGTCAGGAGTCACTTGAAATTGTGCTTTGATGAATGGGCTTCATACTGGCATAATACAGAGGTGTTGACTGAAGACAGCTAGCAAACGTAACACAGTTGCTTGTAGCTCTAAAGTGGTAATAATAATAATAATAATAATAATAATAATAATAATAATAATAATAAAAAACAACCCCTCTGTAGTCACTCATGCAGTTGAGCTCTTACTCCATGTCAGATGTTCCCAAGATACTCCTTCTGGATTGTTTTGCTTTCCTTTAAGTATCTCTAAAATGTAATGATAGATTGACAGGAGAACAGCAGAAAATCCTCCTGACCGAGTCTGTATCAAAGCACTTGTTAATTAATGTCTTCTTTTACTGTTTCTCTGCTGCTGTCACGGAGCGTTGTGTGAAGAAAGTGGCTGTTGACCAGGAGGCAAATGGGGATTCACAGGCACCTTGTGCGGTTGTCTCAGGAGTGTAAAGTAGGAATAGCCTTGCTGAAATCAGTACTATAATTGATGCAAAGTTGTGAAATTTGAATTGGGCCGTTAGAGATTAATTCGCTCCTGATCTTAGTGATGACAACGAAGGTGGATGTGGAATCCCATGAAAACTTTGCACTTTTCTTCTTTTGGCGCTGCAGTAGTAGTACCCTGCACCCTGCGTGTGCCTGCTCCTCACCTCGGCTTGCCATTTCAGTAACTGCAGCATCAAGAGACCCTCTGGTCACCCTCCCCTATGGCCTCCCTTATTTTCCCATTGTGAGTGCACGGCGCACGCTAATAAACCTGCGTGTGCATTTAGCTAGGAGGAAGTACAGCTTTTCTAAGACCTGGCTTTGCTGTCACTTTTGTACATATTTATTGGTTTGTATGTGACTAGTGCCATTAAAGGGAATGCAACTTACGTATGCGCGTCTAAACCTAAAGGTGCTTTTTGTAAGATCGGGGCCTTTGAGGAGAAATAGCGTGTTTTTAATGCTTATAAATAATTCATTTTTCACTGAAAATTTTAAATCTCAGCATCTGGAGTTTCCTGATGTGACTTTATGCTAGAGTATCTTGGAAAGAGGGACTTTAAAATAGAAAAGGCCATGCTTTAATAATTAGTGTAACGATGAATTTCAGTGTGTCATACTCCAATCATCTTTTTTCTTTGTCCTCAGTCTGATGTATTACCAAAAAGCACACCTAAAGCTATAATATTTTCTACACTTCTAAGTGCTAATGTGTTAAACTCTTCTAATTCTGTATTAGTACTTATTTCATCATATGCTATTGTGAAATACTCCTGGGATTAGGTGGTGTTCAGACACCGGAGAGGTCAAGCACTATGTTAAGAGCTCAGACCATTCTTTTTATATTACTGCAATAAAGAATATATTCATTTCATTTATATTACCACTTGGCTCTCATAAAAGGTCAGTTTCAGCTGAATGTACAATTACTTTCAAATGGCAAATCTTATAACAAGTGATCAACAATAAAAGCTTTTCTGGGTAATTTGTCTTTAAAATTACCACCTGCCATTTCTTTTGAATGACTTGAGCATCTTGCAGTATCACTCGGCGATCTCTGTCTTATTCCCCACGATGCATGTAAGAAAACTATGCATACCGATCTTCCTTTCTGCTTAGTAAAGTAAAAATGCATAATTACATTAAAGTTTCTAGTTGAAATAACAAGCTTGGTGTTTAAAACTCCATTACAGTATTAAAGTATCAGCACTCCCATTACTAGCAAAATGAAATTACGTTTGCAGTGAGCTATGAGTGTATGCTCCCCTTCGTACCTGGTTAATGGGTGCTGTCTCCCTGGGAAGGGAACCTTCGTTCTGTGGTTTTGGCTGTTCAGACTACCATGCATAATTATTTTAGCAGCTTAAATACATGTAAAAGGATTAACACTTCCCCACAAATTCCTAAGAACAGCCTGTAAAGGTTGGTGTTTAAAGGCAGAATAGTTATTATGCTAAACAGAAAGAATACATTACAAGATGCAAAAGGAATTTAAAATGCATTGCAGATGGCAGGAAAACATACGCCTGGTAAAATTCTTAGCACTTTATTCCTCTGTATGTAAAAACAGTCTAATACCTACTGAAACTAGGGTTGGCTTTCCTCACTACTCATAGCTACAGAGCTCTTGCACGCATCCACGAAACAAGCATCCCTAATGAGAAATTTTTTAGCTCTCCTTATAGGAGGCTGTCACAAAGACCACCAGCTCTCTCCGATCAGCTTCTGACGGCTAACATGACCTTTTCCTTCCAGCAAAGTGAAACAACAACGGTTACTTTATTCTGTCCAGCGACTGCAAACCGCCGCAGACAGACGGACAGCCTCCTCAGGCGGGTGCCCGCATCTTCCCACGGGAGAGTTCGCTCCCGCCGACCGCGGAGCCACTCTCCGGTGAGACAAGTCCCGGGTTCTTTCATAGCCCCGGTGCGGGGGGAGATGGGATCCAGGGGTGGTGGGGTGGGTGGGTTGGCGTCCTGCCAGCCGGCTGTAGAAACCCGCCGGATGCCCGGGAGGAGGCTCTGCAGTGCAGCGCCAGCCCCGGGATGGAGACGGGACCTGCCGGCCTGGCCCCTTTGATGGATTTGGGATGGGAGCCGCTTTCTGTCCCTCCAAAAGAAGCAGCGATGGGCTGATAGTCGCGATGCAAACAGCAGATTTGCTCTCCGGCTCGCCCAGCCTGCGAGGTCTGTCACCTGGCACTTCTCATGGCCTTTTAACTGCGCTGCCAGCTGAGCAGCAGATGTAAAGGGTACCGAGCATCCCAAGCTGGGCTGGGTTTTTGGTTTTTTTCCTCCTTGAAAGAAGCGTTTCTACAGATGCTCGACTAACAACGGAGCCTTGGACCTGCTCACTGACCTGTTCGGTTTAAAATAGCAGGGCAAGCCTCCCGAAATAAGTGGAAGTCCCGACTGCTTTTAACAGGTGCCTTGTAGGGCTGTTACACTAAATTAGGTACGCCTGCAGAATTAACACAGTCATATCTGTGCATGCGCATGTGTGTGCATGTGGGTGTAAAATCACGACTTTTACCTAAAGTGGCCTCAAAGTCACATGTAAGCACTGAAAGAGCTAGAGAAACTGCACATTACCAGGACAGGTATTTGCAAACCAGGTTGAAACTTTGTTTTATGGGCCCAATCTGAAAAACACATGTGCAAACACACGTGAATGCAAACATATGTACAATAAAAAGAACTACACAGGGCTCAGTTCATATATGTCAGCAAGATCAAAGGCTAAGTCAGCCACGCTAATCCTACTGTTTGGGGAGTCTAATTAGTTCAAGCCCGATGCTTGTCTAAGCAGTCGGTAATATAAATTGCCCTCTAAGTCAAAAGCTAGACCTCTCTGTTGCCAGAAACACATTCTTTGTCAGTCTCCATAGCTGTAGCTCTTGCCTGGTCTATGATGGTAGCCACATATTTCTCTGATATTTTTGGCCACGTCTCTCTGACTTATGTGTCGAATTTGTAACATCCTAGAGACTATGGGGACACCCGTCTGGCTTTTGTCTGAGTTTGTCTTGGAGGGAAGTCAACGCATGGGATGAAGCTGTTGCACATCTGGGTATCAGACGGTAGTATGGAATAGCGTGAGGATGTGCGTAGATACTGCCATGGTTGTGAGAACTGTGGAGGTATGTAGAAGTACTCCAAATCCGGCAAAATATAGTCTCTGAATGCCTCACTACAGTTCTCAAGTCATATGTCTGCGGTTGGCTTTTGAGTTACGGTATCACTTACGACCTTGGAGTTTTCCTTCAAGAGCCCATCAGCAGTAATTAATACAGGAAACTAAAATTGCTTTCTTGAACAGAATTATTTTTTTAAGAAATGAAGCATAACATTAGGGAAAGGATTGTTATGCACAGTTATCCTACCAAAGTCTCATGGGGCTGATTGATGGTCACAGCCAGGGAGGCTCCCATCAGGTCCTGTCTACGTCTCCTGTAGGTTCTTTTCAGTTCAGGGTTCAGTTTGCTGTCTTCAGGAAATGTTTCTCTTTGAGCTGTTCTTGCCTAAATTCCATTTTGCTGGTGGTATCAATCAAGTAGAGGTAACATTTTGGGCAAAGCATTGGAATTTATGGTTACGGCATTTGAATCCGGAACAACCCTTTCTCTTGCCCAGAAGATGCCACATTGGTCTGAGTTTTGCTTTTGGATAGTCCTTTGTGAAAATAGCAGTCTGTGGCTTTGGAGTCCAAATACGCAGGTCTAGATAGAAGTAATAAGGCTAGAAAAAACCTGACTTGGAGAACAGGGGAGAGAATACAAGGTAGGATGAACTGTTGGAGAAGGGACTGTTACTGGAAGATGAATGATGCATGAATGGGAGTACTTCTTTCTCTCATTGCTTGAGTCACTTTGCATTCATTGCATTCATTGTTAAGACCTTTCATGAGGTAAAGCCCTAGGAGAAGGGAAAAAAGCTAGAAATGTGCTTTGATGCAAGGATTTGGATGAATAGGATGCAAAGAAGGAGGGACAGAGCAGAGATGCTTCCTTTTCCTTTTCCTTTTCCTTTTCCTTTTCCTTTTCCTTTTCCTTTTCCTTTTCCTTTTCCTTTTCCTTTTCCTTTTCCTTTTCCTTTTCCTTTTCCTTTTCCTTTTCCTTCTCCTTCTCCTTCTCCTTCTCCTTCTCCTTCTCCTTCTCCTTCTCCTTCTCCTTCTCCTTCTCCTTCTCCTTCTCCTTCTCCTTCTCCTTCTCCTCCTTCTCCTTCTCCTTCTCCTTCTGTTTTCTTCTTCATCTTCATCTTCTTTGTTGTCTTCTTCTTCTTTGTTGTCGTCATTGTCATCATTTTCTTCATCATCTTTGTCGTTATCGTCATCATCATCATCATCGTCTTTGTCTTTTTTTCCTTCATTGTCATCATCATTGTCATCTTTGTCATCTTTGCCGTCATCATCTTTTTCTTTGTCATCATTGTTGTTGTCTTTGTCTTGTCATCTTCTTCTCCTTCTCCTCCTTCTTCTTCTTTGTCTTCATCTTCATCTTCTTCATCATAATCTTCTTTGTTGTCTTCTTTGTCGTCATCATCATCGTCTTCATCTTCTTCATTGTCTTCTTCATCATCGTCTTCCTCTTCGTCATCATTATCATCTTCATCAGTCGTCTTCTTTGTCTTCTTTCTTCTTCATCATTGTTGTCATCATTGTCATTGTCTTTGTCATCATTGTCTTCACTGTCATCCCTTTCTTCGTCGTCATTGTCATTGTCTTTGTCGTCTTCTTCTCCTTCGTATTCTCATCTTCTTTGTCATCTTCTTTGTCTTCTTCATAATCGTCTTCATCTTCATTTTCTTCTTCATCATCATCTTCATCTTCATCTTCGTCTTTATCATCATCATCATCTTCTTTGTCATCATTGTTGTCATCTTCTTTGTCTTTTTTCTTCATCATCGTTGTCGTTGTCATCTTCTTCTTTGTCATCATCATTGTCATCTTCTTTGTCTTTTTTCTTCATCATCGTCATTGTTGTCATCTTTTCTTTCGTTGTCGTCTTCACCGTCATCATCTTTTTTGTTGTCGTCGTCTTTGTCTTCTTCATCTTTGTCGTCATCTTGTCATTGTCTTCATCTTCTTCATTGTCATTGTTTTCATCATCATCATCATCATCATCATCATCATCATCCTCTGTCATCTTCGTCGTCGTCGTCTTCTTCTTCTTCTTCTTCTTCTTCTTCTTTCTTCTATCTTTTGTGTGTGGTTGGTCAGTCTTGATGCTCAATCTTCACGTTCTTGCTCTTCAGGAAACAGGGACTGCTTGGCATGTACTCCTGCTACTACTTTCTGTAGCTCTGCTTTGCCCAGCTGCAAGGGATGTTTTTTCAAGCTAAACTGAAGAATACATCAGAATGCTCCTGGCTACACATGCTCATTGTGTTAATGCTTGTGAGCATCGGCTCTGAAATGGATTCAGAAAAATAACATAAAATAGCATAAAATAAAATCCTGTTTCCACTTGTAGCCTTTGTGTTGTGTGTCCTTTAAAGTGTTTTTGGAGCTGAAAAACCTTTGGCATTTCAGGCAGGTAGTCTCATTGTTCTTTAACTTACTGTGAGCGCAGGGAATAGAACAGAATAGTTATGCTATGATATGCCTAGCGTTATGTGTGAGAAGCTGTGCCCTAGGTCTGAGGGGTCCATCCAGGAGAGCAGCTCTCTGCCGTGCAGGTCCCAGGCCCATCCAGGAAACGGGGGCAGAGACGGTCACACCTATAACATCGCTCAGGCAGGGTCTGAAGGCCCCCAGACTGAGCTGAGACCTGTCCCCTGGGCCCTTGGCAGGAGACGGTGTGGGTGGGAGTCTCAGGGGAGCCTGCTCCCAGCCACTAAAGCCTACGAGGACCCTGATGGAAGTAGACTTGCACTGCTAATATGCTCTCCTGTAGACATTGATGGTTGGCCACTTTGGAGACCAAGTATTGGGCCACATGGGCCTTCTCTGAGGGAGTACTGTTGTTGTCAGACTCTTTTGTTTTAGTATGTTTTTCCCAGGGAAACAGTTCAGGCATTTCTAAAAATGAGTACAAGGAGAAAAAAAAGAGAAATCCACGGGGAAATGAACAGGTATTTCTCACCTCAAAAACTTTGCAACCATTTAGTTGAGAAGCATGTTCTGCTTCAGACTGAGGGCTTGATCTTTGAGCCTCGCTAGTGTCAGAGATGTGGGGTTTTGCCATCCTGTAGAAACCCAGCTAAACTGGATGAACGCAGAAGGCTTTCAAAAACTGCACTTCACGCATGCTTTTTGCAAATTTCTTCAGATGGTCTGGAGTACAGCAGAAGTTTTAATCCAGAATAACACTTACATATAGATCTCACATCAGCTGGGCTTCTAATTTATTTTTTTCTGTGAGACAGGACATAAATTGTATCTGACAGCAGACTAGAAAAAGCCTGTTTATTCTAGCAGATTCAAGCTATGATTCAGTGCAAGCTCTGTTGTGATATTCTCTAGTATGAGCCAAGACAGACACCAGAATCCAGGAGAAAGAGCAAGAAAAGTGAATTGTCACCTTCCAAGACATCAGTGCAAGTCTGCCTAAAGACATTTGTCTTAAATGTGCAAAACCAGCTAAAGCAAATACCTATCAAGCCTGAGCATTTTAGGAAAATAAAGTTTCAGACTTGCCAGGCAGTCCAGACCAAAGCAGATTTTCTTAATGAATTATCTATATACATTTGAGTAGCAATACTACTGTTGTACAAGTCTTTCAGCATTGGGCCCACACAGCAAGATGGAATACTTGTGTTCTGAGTAGTCAGTCAGATAAGATGAATTACGGAATCTTTTCAAATTATTGTAATCTGCAAAGGAATTCTTTTTTCAGAAAAAGAAATCTCAAAAAGAGGTAAGATACACTGCTGTCCGTTCTGCAATAAGGAATGGTCATGGTAATTTCAGAAATTAGATTTTTAAACAAGTCCTGATTGAACTTGTTTGGTAGCTGGGGAAGTGCGGCTGCAGCAGTAGCCTCTGTGAGAAGTTGTCACCAGGAGCTGTCCCCATTTTGCACAGAGCCAGTTCCAGCTGGCTCCATGATGGACCTGCCACTGGCCAAAGCTGAGCCTGTCAGCAAAGCTGGTGGTGTCTGTAATAACGTATTTTAAGAAAGGGTAAAAAATGCTGTATGGCGGCTGGGACAGAGGAGTGAGGAAATGCAAGAGAAACACCCCTGCAGACACCAAGGACAGTTAAGAAGGAGGGGGAGGAGATGCTCCAGGCACTGGAGCAGGGATTCCCCTGCAGCCTGTGAAGACCATGGTGAAGCATGTTGTCCCCCTGCAGCCCATGGAGGGCCAGGGTGGAGCAGCTATCCACACTGCAGCCCTTGGAGGAACCCACGCTGGAGCAGGTGGCTGTGCCCTGAAGCTGCTGGAGAGTCCGTGCCAGAGCAGGCTCCTGGCAGGAGCTGCAGCCTGTGGAGAGGAGCCCATGCTGGACCAGGTTTTCTGGCAGGACCTGTGGGGGACCCACACTGAAACTGTCCATTCCTGAAGGACTGCACCCTGTGGAAAGGACCCATGCTGGAGCAGTTTGTGAAGAACTACAGCCCGTGGGAAGGACCTGCGTTGGAGTACTTTGTGAAGGTCTGTCTCCCATGGGTGGGACCCCACACTGGAGCAGGGGAACAGTGTGAGGAGGAAGGAGTGGCAGGGATGAAGTGTTATGAACGGACCACAACCCCCATTCCCCATTGCCCTGTCCTGCTCGGTGGGGAAGAGGTAGAGGACCTGGGATTGAAGTTGAGCCTGAGAAGGGAGGTGGGGGAGAAGGTGTTTTTAGTTTTGTTTTTGTTTCTCACTATTGCTATTTTTAATTGACAAGAAATTAAATTAATTTAGAGTCTGTTTTGCCCATGATGATAACTGGTGAGCTATCTCCCTGTCCTTATCTTGATGAGATAAGGAGCTTTTCAATCTATTTTTTCCCCCTGTCTTGCTGAGCTGGGGGAGTGAGAGAGCAGCTGGGTGGGCACCTTGGAGCCAGCCAAGGCCAACCCACCACAGAACTATACTGTTCACCCATTTCCAGATGTAAATCTAACAGATACATTGTACAGTCTTGCAGAAGACATATCTGCACGTGTCATGCAAAGGATGTTCTCTTTCTACCACTACTACATGGTTTACAGTGCAAATTCCCCAACAAGGATTTATCCCACATACTACATACCTCATTTTCGACCAAATCAGTCTGTTTTCCAGCATGACGAACCATTCTAGAGTCATCTTGTTATTTACACATGAAAATAAATTTTTTAAAAGTTAGTAACTCTGAATGTGAAATTCAGGCCTGCTGGCAGTAGTGTAGGCTCTGCAATCGCAGTTCAGAGGGAATAAATTATCTTTTGTTGGTTTTTTTCCTGAGATGCGTTCAACTCAAAACCTGACATTTCTAAGCCCACGGTCCGTTTTCATCACCTTAGAGAGGCAGCAAACAAGCTCTACTGAAACCCAACTTAAAACAATACATCATGATTCAAGGAAAAGATTTTATTTTAGGGCTAACAAGTTGATAATAAATAAAGGAATATAATGTAATAACAGATGTTCTCATGCACTTAACACATACAATAACGCTGGCTTACACTGCTGTTTGGACAAATTGAGAAGAGGTATTTGGCAATATTATAAGTTTGAATAGTTTAGAGATTATAGAGCAAGAAATTATTTCCGCTGGTTTTACATTTCTTTTATACAAATTCAAATAAATATTAATAAACCTATTTTTCCTCAGATTTTCTGTTCATTTTTAACATGCCCGATAACTAAGCCACAGTAATATACAACTGCCAAGAAAGAGCATTTATGAATTATACTTATTAATATTCCTAAAAATGTATCATATTTATGTCACATTGTGCAAGCTCTTTAGGTAAAATTAGATTTTAGGAAAAACTGCAGAAAATTTAAACTCATTAAAACATATCCAGTGCAAAGGCCAGTCTAGTCCACACGTTATGGTACTGTAATGTAAGCCAATATAATTTAAATAATAAAACATGCCTATATGATTCAGAGGAAGCAGAATATGTTTTATGTTTTAAATATCTGACATCTAATATGCAGATTCTGCAATATCAGACAGTTTTCAAATCTTCATGAGATGGCAAAATAATGTTAAGACTTTATAAGTAGGCTTTTTTTTATTTTAGGATAACTCACATTAACAGTACTACAGTGGCCAAAAAAGACAAACTATTATAATAGAAATCAATCTGATTAAAAAATTAAATATTCCAATTAACACTGAAAAAGTGTTTGTAATCATTATTTACAATTCATCAATGATACCAGTGTATAACTTCACACAGTCAAAGTATACCACTTTCCAAGCAAATACCAATTCTTGTATCCCCATTCCAGCATTCGAGAGTAGTATGTTGTTTATGCGCAACATATCAGTTTAAAGAAGGAGATCGATCTGTGGTCCAGAGTAATTCTATATATGGCCATTTGGTTTGCAAGCAGCGTTTTACAGGAGTGTCGTCGGTCTGTAGCATTGGTTCTTCAAACCCCATAACAACTGCTGTGCCTTCTACATACATGACCTGTCAAAATAAAACCAATTATGTCAGCCTACGTTTGTTTAAAATCTCTGAGATGATTATTTTCACCAGGTTAGGAAAGGATTTGTTATGATACTTTACTTTTTTTTTTCCCCTACAAAAATCAAATCCATTAAGTTTTATACACTTTTTTTTTTAAATGAGATGAGGTATGAAATTAAAAAAAACCTAATCTCTTAGACCCAAGTGCCTGAAAATCCTGATCAGGCCATATTAATTTGACTGTTTAGTTCAATAGACAGTAAAGGCCAAAACTGGGGAGGGGGAGAATCTATGAAATGCAATGCAAAAATTCTGTGACAATAGATCTTCTACTACTGTTGCAGTTGCAAAGTTTGATATTGTTATTTTATAAGGACTGTGTTCCTTAGACTTAACTTTATGGAATTAATTTTCCATAAAATGGAACTTCTGTTGCAAATCAGCTCTATTCATAAAACAATATTTAAAATGCTATAAGTAGAATCCTCTAAAAACAAAAATTTGTTGAAATTTTCTTGGTTATGTATATATGTTCAATAGTAAAGATAAATGCATCTTTGAATGTTTTGCCTACATTTTCGGGTATGAAACTGCTGGAGATTTCACAGGGGTAATTTTAAGGAATTCCAAACTCTGAAGTTCTGAAGACTGAGTATATACATTTTCTCAAAAAGTCTTCTTACTTGAAGTCATTTTTGTTCCCTAATGCCTTTTACTCTTCCACTCTAAATGCTAATTCAGGAACTAAGCAGCAGTCATGGTATGTCATGTATACCCCTCCTTTCAAGAAAGCTGAAAATGAAACGGGTCATTTTTGTCCCCCACTAAGAGGTTCCAAAAAACACTGATTTTTTGATGCAAGTCTGCAGTACTGAAATATTTCACAAAAAAATCCAAACGTCTCAATTTAGATGTAGAGTTACTTACAGAAGTTGCAGTTTGTCTGTGTTACAATGCCACTGTCCTTTACATTTCAGATCCTGCTTCTCATGGATAAACATTAGAAAAGCTCTATTCAAAATGCACAGCCTAAGAGATGTGGTCTAGCCAACCAATACACTATACTAGCTAAAATACGATCAGGAGCACAAAGCAGTTTCCAATTCCAAATACAACATTTTGGAGGAAAATTATCGAAATAATAGTTTTCTAAGAAGTCTGTTTCAATTTAAAGTCTTTTGCCTGTAACTATAGTCAGTTTTGCACACTAATTGTTATTAGGGCTAGATTTTTGTTTCTTAAATCTTACCTTTTCATTATAGTTAGATTGCTTCAATCCATTGTAATGGTAAACAGTGAATGACTCTGAAACCCTAGAGTCCTAGTAGAAAGAAGACAGTTAATTTCATGTGACATATACGTCATGCCTTGCAGTCTCTTCTCTTTACGACTAGACAGATGCATTTAAACAGGAACACTCAAGGAAATTGTAAAAAATTTCTTTTAGGTGACATCATCTTGCAGATTTTGTTCATTTTACCTTTCTCATCAGAAATAAAAAAAAGTCAGTAAATTAATGGGTAACGCCCCCAGGAGCAAGCAATTATTTTCTGTGTTCATCTGGACACTTTAAACTACAACTTCAGCACTGACCATGTAGAAACTGTCCAATTTTTAAAGTCGGACACCTTACGTAGTAGCTACATTGGCATGTATTTATGACTGTTTGGATGCTACAAAGTTAAATATTTACTAACGACCAGACCCAATCTCCAACACTCCATTTGAGAGCTAAAAAGTAATTTATGCCCACTCCTGCCTAACTGCATAACTCATTGTGAAGACACCTGTTCAGCTGAGGCCTAACAGCAGATGTACTGCAGTTGTCAACCTTCACCATGCCAGGTGTTTAAATGCTTTAGTCCCAAAAGGACTGAAAAGCTTTGCATTTCACTGAATCAGGAAACACAAATCAGGTGTAATATCATCTCTTTTATGGCTACTGGACCAGGCTCCAAACAAAAGCTTATCCCTTTTTTAAGTACGTGGAGGTAAAGGCTGGAATGAGAAGAAATCTGCTCAGGTTACAGTACATCCATCAGATTACGAAAAGCCCTCATTCATTTTTCTTCTCTTAAATGATTCAAAAACCTTATCTCCGTATAGGTCTCTTACAGCAACCCGGGCTATTCAGTGGAGGGAGGGTGGGGAACAGGAAGGTAAGCGGTAACTACTTACAGAGTTGCTTCACAGAGATGAATAAAATCAAGCTTTACTGGGAAGGAGAGGGCAGTTATTCTTTTCCCTGAGGAAGAAGGCTCACCCTGAAGGAAAAGAAGTGCTGCTTTCCAGTTCCTGTCCCATGGATGTTAAAAATTTTCTACGGTAATTGTTTCCCAAAAAAAGGGTTACTGGGGAATTCAGGAATCCTCCTCTCCAAGTGACTGCCCTAAGCACTAAAGAGTCAGGCTCTCTCAGGCTGAATGATCTTTGAATATTTTTCTTCTAAGCCAAGCTTTGAAAGGAAAGCTGAGATCCCTTCCTGCTTTTGAGGTGGAGTTTAGTATTTTCTAGGAGAGTAAGAATGGGGTTTTGAATACTCTCAGCAAAAAAAGGAATCCAATATGGATCTCCTGAGCACTAGTTATGTGTTCAAATATTGTATAAAGTGGAACGTCAACAATTCCAACCATCACTGGCATCTGCTATTTCCTCACACTATTTTAGAGAGAGACATCCATCTTCATTTCTGCAGAATTTCACTTCCAGAAAGAATTCTGAACAAGGTGTCAGTATGGGTAAGGGCTCCTGCTATCTGATCCACAGAGCACAGACAGATCGGACAACACATCCGTGCCCTCCATATTCATTCACTAACCAATACGGGCAGGTCCCAGTCCAAAATGTGCTGATAGTTCAGACCATATCCTTATGGTAGTAGCATTTCCCATGTTTTATACTGGAGCCAGGGAAGGTCCAACAGCGCAGGCAAAACTTAGTGGTGGGGAATCATGTGCAGCAGGGAATTAGTGCTTGACAGACAGGCGCTGACTTGGGGGCTTCAACTTTACAGCAGGTAAAGAGTTCCTGCACCAACTCTCTAGGTGACTAAGGAGGGGACCTGCCCATGATTCCACAATGCTCCCTTCTCCAGCTGCCCTTCTTCAGTCAGTGATGCCCTTCAGCAACAGGCAGCAGCCCCATACCATGGCTGTTTTCTCCTCGAGCTACCTATGGCCTGCAGTACTGGAAAGTTTAGGCACAGCCAATTATGGAGGATGTGCTTTGGCCTTCTGAACTTCATTCTAAGCATCTGGGGCCTAAAATTAAGCAGTGGAGTCTTCCAGATTTGCAAGTGTAATATAACTGTAAGAAATAAGATTGAATTCTATTCAATTGTAAAGATATTTCCACTTCTGGATATACAAAATGAAAGGAAGAAGAAACAGCTGGCAAATATACAAAGCAGATGTAATTCTGTAAATCTGGAGAAGATGAACACTCTTAACTCCTTTTTCGTCTAGATGATGAATCATCTCTTAATGATGTATTCAGTCCCTACCATCTTTGGCAGTGCAGTTCTAGTGTCTTCTGAATGACCACATTGTTTCATAGTACAGAATACTACACCCGAACAGTGCTGCACAACCCTTAACAAAAACAGTCTTGCTGAAGGCATTTTAAAAATATTAGTTTCACATTTCCTTGGTTGTAAAAATTAAGACATATAGTTTCAATGACATGTTACGCCGCAAAAGCCTCCAAAGAAGTACTCCTCCCAGCCTTTCTCTTGCCTCACCAGCCTATCTTTCTGTCACTGAGGAAACCCTCTCTCTTCTGCCAATACAAGCATTTGCATGGCCATGGAACAAGCCTCCATAAACTTGCAAAGAGAGCCTCATCCAGACCAGTTCCCTGTTCTGGTTTACTACATATCAGTACAAAGAGGTTCCTGGTGGCAGGAGGGAGGCAGCATGAGGGCAGGAAAACATGACCCAGTGCAAAGGCAGAAGAGGACAACAGTGCTAGGCTAACACATGCTTCTCAGTGGTGGTGGTATCTTAAAGAATATATGGAACAGATTGAGAGTTTGAAAATAATTTCCCATTACCCTGGCAGATGCTCACTTCCACATATGCTAAAGGTAACTCTATCATGACTTTTTGTTATACTGTCAAAAATTTTACATTATGAGACATATACATAAAAATAGTTTTAAATGCGTTTGTAACCTTTTCCCATTTGCTAGCAATTACAGCAGACATTTGTAATATTGATAAAAACAGCATGGTCATTTATTCTCAGAAAAACTAAACTCAGATGAACCTTCTGAATAGGGAACCAGTTTGATTTCATATGCAAAATGATTATATATTTCCTGAAGTTAGTTTTAGAACTTGTCCCTATAATGGAGTTTCTTTCCAGTGTAAAGCTAACAAACTGATGGACACCTTATGCAGAACGGAAGTCTACAGTTTGTTGTGCAATACAAGAAGTTATTTGCTGGTCAGCTGTGTCAAATGAATGCAATACTTGTTAATAAAAATGGCTCTGTGATACTGATGGAAGTGTTTAATGAATCTCGAAGACAAGCAGAATAGACTGCTCTGCAGCAAAAAAGCTGTATCGATTACCTACCTGCTCAGGGAAAAATTCTTGCAGAAAGGGACCCAGTAATATGATGCCCAGTCCTTCTGGGTCTAACTTGGTCTTCATGAGGTTTACGCTATGACAAAAACATTGAATATAAAAGTATGAGTAAGACATTTTCATTCTTGCATGACTAAGTTATGCTGTGCTACCACAGTACTGGCTGCCAAGTATAGCAATACTATTCTATTTTTAATTGTAAGTGACAACTGCACCAGAATGGCATGCAAGTTGCCAAAACATGGTTATTTTTAAATAAAAGTAATCTGTTATTTTAAATTAAATAAGTGATAATTCTGAAGAACCACCATATTTGGTAAAATAATTTGAAACCCATATAATCTAAAACCAGGTTTACAGCCCAAAAGGCGTTTTGCTGTCTTGTAAGCATTCTTGAACATAAAACAGTCATCTTTTAAATATAGCTCCGTAACTGCCAAATAACCTGTTTTCAAATGGAGATTTGAAAAGCCTCCAACATTTTCTAAGTACACTAAAATAAAATTAACAGATACATTTCTTATTTACACCACATCCTTGATATCAAAGAAGCCAAAAACAATAAATAATGAAAATATTAACAATACTAATCTGAAAGCCTTACTGCATGAATATGGTATAATTTCAAGTCACTACAAATCAATGTCAATTATAACGTTATATTTCTATTTAAGGAATATATTTCTACAGGCATCAGATCACTTAAACATTTATTTGCATCTACCTATCCTTTCGCCTAAGTTACAAGTTGTACCGTACACAAGAATGTCCTCATTGGGTCAAACCAACAGAGCGTCTTGCCCAGTATCCTGTTTCTGACATTGGTCAGTAGTGGATGCTTACGATAGAGTACAACAGGGCAAACATACAGTGATATCCTTAGTTTACCCTCCCCATTTCCAGCAGTCTGCTGCTCAAAGACATCTTCAGTGAGAGGCAGTATCTAAAACACAAAGATATATATTTTTTCTTTCCATGCATGTGCCTAATTGGCTTTGAACCCATACACACTTGTGGCATTTAATAAACTCCACTCACAAAATTAAAATTAAACTATGGATTCTGGGAATAAGTATCTCCTGTTTTGAATGTGCCACCTGATAATTCAGTTTGATGATACCTCATTTTTGTATTGTGAGAAGCAATTAACAATCATTCCCTCTTCCCTATTTTTTTCATGTAGACACTACAGTTTCCTTTCAGAAGACACAGTCTTAGCTTCTCACAGCTGCCTCTTTGACCTAGGCTTTTAACAACCTAGGTCTCTTTTGTCAGGGGCTGTAGGCAGGTCTCTTTCTAAACTCTTTTTGATTATTGTTGCATGTTAGCATTTTATCCTTTTGACTACCACTTACATGTCTTCACTTTTAAGTAGCTTCCTTTCTTGGTCCTAACATAGTACTAGTAGTAAATTATTTGGCTTCTTTTTGCTTCTGCCTCAATACAAACAGAATACATTATGCATTTCTTAAGACAGTGGCTCTGTTAAGGCCCTTGGAAGAGGAATTTTAAAATTCATAAAACTGAGTATGATATCCTATAAACTATGTTAACTTAATATCTAAAAAAAGTATTTTCACTACTCAAGTGTAACTACAACTGGGGATTTGCAAGATACTGGACTTTAATCCTTCTATTGCTCATTCTTACTGGTCTCAAAGTACAAAATTTAAGATACCTCCATAGCTGCCTGAAACCTGCTCACATTCTTGAAATGCTGTAACAGAGTTCTAAAAAGTGTTTGTAAACAGAACCAAGGCAGATTTAAGTAAGATAACTTTGAAAATGCACTTAAAATTATGTAATAAAATTAAAGCAAGCTATATACTCTCTAATGAAATACAAGACTGCTTAGAAATACAGAGCCATACAAAGTTTTTAAATATGGGCAGTGTACAAAATTAAATCAATTAATCGTGAGGGGAGATTTAGTAAAATTTGATTGCTGTATGTTTTAACCGAGGCTTTTTCATTCAGCAAACAGCTAACGCCATTCAATGTTACTGATGTTACGGCAGAGGTACCAAAACAAGTGTGTGTACGTGCTTCAGTCACTTCAGTGCAAAGTCTAGCGTCTTCACTGAAGAGGTTATGAATGTTGGGGTGACGATACTGATGGCCTTTGTACTGTTATGGCTGAGAAGTGTGTGGGGACAAAAGCCTCCAGCACTGGTCAAAGAGACAGATAGGATAAAATATTTAAAAAAAGCTAAATCTAGATTGACAGATGTACTCAAATTGGTGCCCTAAAGAGTATCAGATGGTTTTTAGAAACAAACAGACAAAATAAACAAAAGAGCTGGGTTCTCAGATGTATTTACGAAAAGACCAGAAAATTTTACTAAAATCACATACAATGGCATTCAGTACTGGAATGGCTAATCCACCTTGCTAATTCACATCTGGTCTACAAAGTTTCCCCCTCTGTAATTCTTAAACTCTAAGCATGTCTGACCATTATTCATCTTGAGATTCTGAAAAGCTTACAGCTTTGGATTAGGTGACCACAAAGAATTTCCATTTACTTCTTGAACTAAAAAACGTAAACAGTACACTTGGAAGCAATGCCTTTAATTTTACTTAACAAACAAACAAACAAACAAAAAACAACCAGAAAAGCTTGTGTGGAATTTGAAATGTGTCATTTATACTTGTGCTCCACATTAAGTAGAGAGGACATCTAGCACCAAAACAGAGTAGATCCTCGAGACATACTAATATTAGACCACATTTTTATTTAAGAGATGTTTCAAGACTGAACATTCCATGGTTTGATCATGGCTTTTCAATATAGCAGGCCTTCTGACTGGCTCTTCCTACATCAATTTATATTCGATGCGCTATTTGCAATAGAATAGGCCAGGGCTATGCCACAAACACCCTGAAGGCCAAACGGCTAAATGGAAAAACTGCTGAATGCAGAGAGAGGATTTCTGCAGATTTATTGAGGCAGCAGAACAAAGACGCCAAAAGAAAGCCTCTCAGACCTATTAAACTAAGGTTTTTTTCTTTCCCCCCCCTTTAAAAAAAAGTTTGCAGATTTCAGCATTTATTGACATATGAATGCTAGCCTTTTTGTCTTGTATTTTATTTGGTGTTAGTGTCCTGCGTGTCTTTTGATTTCAATTTTCACTCCTATGTGTCTTTTGATTTCAATTTTCACTCCTATTCTCCACAGAAACAGCTCAGTAAACTTTGTCGTACTTGGTAACATTTGAAAGGACAGAAAATCGCAACAATCAAATTTCAGATGGCGGCGGTAAGTAAACTTGCAGTCTCCACAGGCATTCTACAGGAACAACTGATTTAGACCCACATAAACTGGACCATATGCTTACGAAAGAGCAGAACCATCTTTTGGAGATGTAAAAAAGTTCAAGCACATCACTCTCCTTTCTGGGTTAAGCTTTTAGTGGCAAAACGTGGTAAGCTTTGACATCGAAGGTTAACTGCTGCCACTGAACATTAGTCCTGTCTGTCCACATGAGATCTGAAATAAACTACCTTTTTCATTTGATACTTTTAACTCTAATCCTAGGAATCAGGGTGTCAGTCCTGGAAACAAATGACAATTATAAACACTACAAGGTACTGAGTATTGGTGGAAACAAAAGTGTAACTGAAGCAGTTTCAGCTTCCAACTCTGTAGATAGATCCAGTGGTAATCCAGTGCTAATCTGCCTCCGAGCACCTTGGTTGTTTGGCTCTTTTGTCACACAGTTTCATCCTTGTTAACATACAGAAATATATTCACAACTATCGCCTCAATATATAGTAATACAGAAAGTCTGAGGGTTTTTTTGGCTTCTAGTTATCACTACTAAGTTAGAGACAAGTTTAATTTGAATTCCTCCCATTTAATTTAAAGCTGATTTAAACACTTCAAAATAACATTCTGTGCCCAGAATGCAAGCTAGAAAAAATCCAGAAAAAACCCCAAAATTATAATTGATAATTGTGGTTAATTGATACTTCTGTAGTATTTACATTTTATTATACTTACTATTCAGGATCTGAAACAAGGTCCAGAGCCTTCATTACATCTTCTAGCAGAGTGTCAGGTATAAAACCATTATCTGAAGAAGTAGCAAAGCTTCTCGTTAGAAAAAGAAACAAAAAACTTTTCAGAAGTACAACATTTATTAAAAAATACAAATACTGCATATCTTTATCTCTAAATTTTGCAAACAAATAGTGGGATTCTAGAAGGAACATAGTTTTCAAACACTTATCTCCCACTTTAAAAAAAAATGTGGGAGATACAGAAACTGTGAGTTTCTCATTCATGTACATACTTGCTAAGAATTCAATCTCTTTATAGCAATCTCCATTTGATACCATGGCATAATAACTGTACATTTTTTCCCTTTTGATGAGCTAAAATAGCACCTGAATGTCAGACATCCTTTGTTTTCCAAAACATAAGAAAATTTTCAGTGCATGCCACATACCTTCAAGAACAAAATTTCATAAAGAATGCAATCACAGTGGATCAGTTATTTTATGAAAATGTAATACAAGAGAAATCAAATTATATTTAAGCTTTATGTTAATTACAAACAACATTACAAGGTTAAAAAGCTTATGCTCGAAGAACTCTACCTCCTGTTGCACAATGTTGTACTCAACTTCCCTTACTAGAAATCTCAGAAAATTTCTTCATGTCATTTGCAGATTGACTACTGTATTGAAAATTTCTTAAGTATTTCATTCCTCTCTTAATCAGCTCAGATGTGAACAGCATATTACCCTGGCGTGGAAAGGACAATGGATTTGAAAGTGCAGTATTTGGAACAAATTTTAGAAAATAATGATCCTATTTCTGAAGAGGCACCCTGCAGAATGCAGTATTCATTACTATTTGGAATTTGTCTCTGCTGAATGAGTACCTTCCTATTATAAAATCTTATTTCAGCAAGAAGTACAGCCCTTACCCTCAGGGTCGTATGTCTGGAAAACCCTTCTAGCTTGTTCTGAAGGTGCTTCGGGAGCAACAAGGGCCATATCCTTAGGAAGAAAAAAAAGAAGAAAATTTTCAGAATATTCTTAATTCAGATGCAGATTAATAAGGAAATATTTAGCCATACTACACAGGTTTGGACCTTAAATTAATAGAAACTTAAATACAACAGAAGAAAAATTATAGTAATTTGGCAATATTGCTGATAGTGATGTAAAATGATCAAGAAATATGTTAAAGATTATTCCACAAACTTCTACACAAATTTTATGTAAGTCTTTTCATGAAGATATTATGGCACAAAAGCTACTTGGAGACTACATCTATTACGTGGAGATTTAGATTTATAGCATCATTCTTTATATCTCAAAACACATATACATATACCCATGAAATTTAGTGAGTGTACTAAGCATACTTTGAGACATATAAAAATTATTTAGATAGAAAGCTGTAAGAGAATATTTTGAAGTCCGTTTCACAGAACGGCAGAACACAAATTTGTTAGCTGCATGAATAGTAGCTATTATAATGCTTTTATTTATCTGTGACTTTTTAAATCTCAAATACAATCATGCTTTCTAAAGCACAGAGGCAGAAAGGCACATGTCTATTTCCTATTGTAAAACCAGCAAAAAAGCACATCCCTCTGGTTTTATGCCAAAAAAAATATTTACAAAGTGAAATTGATAAGTTATTCATGAGACATTAAAGGTGACATAAAGGGTCAGAAATGCACCGATTCAAGACACCCTTTAATTTAAAAAAGATACAAGACTTGATGTTTAAACAGAACACGAAACTCCAAAATAGAGCTCAAAAAACTGCTCACTAGGAGTACTTAAATCCTACATCTCCTCTTGCAAATTTACAATCACCTATGTTGGTTTTGCCATAGAAAGGGAAATAAAAAACTTGCTCAGAGGGAAACACTGCATTTGACAATACCCCCTCTATAGTTTTTCTTCCTGTCAAAGTGAAAATGTAATGTTACCTGCTATGCTATGAACATTAAAGACAAAACCCCAGAAATAGCAGCATTGACATTACTCTGAATAACATTAAACCCTGGGAAACTTGCTTTTTTTCATATTGTATTACGTAAATTGATTTGTTAAAAATCAAAAAGTTATCTTAAACTGTTTTATAAAGTATACATAATCTTTTTTCTTTTCATTTCCAGTTCAGCTCAACTTTGCTTTCTGAAGATGACTTAGATTTTCTCAAAAGAGAGAATCATGACAACATCCTCTCATTATACCTGTATGTGCTAACAGCGAACTTTGGTCTAAACTGTGCAAGTCTGTAGTACTTCATTCAAAGGAAGGCACAGAAATCAGAAAATGTAGAATTAAAAGGTGCATAATGACCTTAATCTGTTCTTTTAACAGATTAAGAGAACTGCTTCAGGGAAAGAAGAAAATCATACATTTGACCAGAATTCCACTCTTAGCCAGTTTCTCCTAATAGCTGACTTCAAATCAGTCAAGAATTTTCAGTCAATCCAGCATATACTTAAAAACTTTCCTGAATGAAAGCCAGCTGCCTAGGACACACCAACAGGGATAACAGGGAACACAACATACACTTAAAAATAACAAGCAACAGTTTTACTTTAAACAGATGAATGATACAGGTATTACTGGCGTAAGATGCATACAGTGGGGGTTACAGAGCTCCCCTCATTTACACGTACAGGAGAGACAAAAATTTAGTATTATCCAGGATTATATTAGACAAAAAGTTAGAAGACAACTGCCCTCTTCCAAGGCTCTAGATCGCCAGACCATTACATACTTTCACCCCTAAGGGCTACTCTATTGCCACTTGAGCACAATGCAAACATCTACATTACCAAGCGATGCAGTGCATGGAGGGAAGGATCGGGGTTCAATTTGCTGTGATGTATTAACGGGTACCCACATCGCATCTTTACTGGCAGTGATGTTTGTGCCAAATGTCAGTCCTAGAAGCACACTATGCAGAAGCAGAGCCAGCTGCAGTAAGCCCTTGTGCACTGCAGGCGAGGCACTCTGGAAGGCTTCCCAGTGTGCAACTTCAAGTGCTGGCTCCACCAGGAGAGAAACAGCTTCCAGCACACCTGTAGGACACTTAATTGCATGCAGCAGGATTCCAAGTCTAGATGCAACACAAATTTGCACCGAAAAGCAGCTCTCCAACATGCTAAATCACTAATAGAGATGGATCTGGTGAATCATGTCTGCTAGAATTCTCCTAGTTCCTGAGACGCGATAGACTTATCAGGACTAAATTACTTCTGGCTCCAGCCTACTGCCTCTCTTGCAGCGCAAGTGCCACCTTTCACTGTGACTGGAAGGCAGAACCCATCTTTAGGTCAGAAGCAGGCCTGCCTGCAGATAAACTAGAACTCCATGCCTCCCACACTATGTGACTTCGCCAATCACCCCGTATCCGAGCACTCCAAGTGAGAAAGGGTACAGAAGAAACTAATCTGGGAGAAGTCCCTTTGTCCTTCTAGTTTCTCCTAGTGACAGCAACTTGTAAATTGCTTGCTTAATATACTGGAAATATAAAGCATAGATTTTTATATTAATTAATTATCATAAGAATGTAATTTTAAGGATCCATAAATATGACTGATTTGGAACAAACCCACTATTTAATGAAAAATATTTCAGTGATTTTATAAATGAATGATAACTAGAATACTTGCAAATCAATACTTTAACAGTGTAGCTTCAAGTTTATGCACGTTCCGAACTTTTTTTAAAGTACTTTGTAGATAAAGAGACCATACTGCTTTAATAACATCTACAGCTCAACATAATTAGTTTAATGATGCCAAATGACATATGAGGTTGTGCAGTTTTTGAGTATATACTCTGTTATAATGGATAAGACTTATGTGATTATATAAGGTATGTACATACACTGCAAAATTTGATAATATGTGACCAACTCTTAAATAAATTGGAATACTTCAGAACTGCAAAAGTTTCATTGTGGGTGGTCAGTGTATATTAAGTAGGCGCAGATTTCACTATCAGTGAATTGCAGTACACTACTGCAATTAGTTCTCAGTTTAAAATAGATGATGCCATAGTATATAGAGCTTATTAACAACCAAATGATCAGTGATTTCTACATTCAGGGTTTAACTCTAAAGAGGTGATATTTTTATGGTAGGTTCTTATTAACAAATTATCAGCTCATGGAGGCAGTGTGACAAGGGAGAACTGTTAAATTTCCATGGTATGGAAGGATATAACCAAAGTAACTTCCAACTGCACAGACATATTATTGCAAGTGCAAACTACATAGTTCTACTTTGGTTTACAAGTATGCAGTTCTTTCCATAAAATCTAAATGTAATCCAAGAATAAAGACTATCATTTGCGTTGTCCTCCCTTCCCCCAAATTATCTTGTTAATGTAGTACTTTCCACAGTTTCGTATGACACAAAACAGAGTTTTTAAAACAAGTCTCCTGCAACTACCAACAAATATTTTTTTCATAGTCCAATTGCACATAGTGTGTATTGCTGTTTATGTATTTGAATTTTCCAGGTCCTTAGTTATTTCAGTGTATGTGTAGATGAGAAGAACTTAAAGAATAAGTCATCGAATGCATTACTCAATCCTGAAAATTCTGCATGGCGTTCAACTGAACTTTTAAATATGGTAAAGCCTCCCAATTATTACACATTAATGTTTTTTATTCATTAAATGTGATTTACTGATGCTCTAAGCAAGTAATTTCAGAACGAAACTTAGAAAAGTTACCTGCCTTGGACAGAAGACCAAAAAACCCCAACCCTTCATCTTCAAAATAATTCTAACCTTTCAACTGAGACTGTTGTCCTATAAATAGTTAAAAATGCAAGATTTTAATCCTGTATATACAAATCCCATGCATCTCCCTAACTTAGTATGTCATTCATTTCCAGCACCCAGAAAACTTTAAACGTTCAACTAGTCCGTATATTTGTATCTAGGGAAAAAAAATGTAATGTACCTCCTTCAGGCAGCAAAGCTGAAAATGTGACAAACATCTAACAAAAACATACTTCAGCTGCCCAAGCTGATATTTCATCATATGTGCCAAAATATATTCCCCACCCCAGCCTTATGAATTGTATTTTGATGTATCCCATGCATTGGAAGTTCCATATAAGGGAATCCCATCAACAGTTAATTATAATAATTATTTCCAAAACTAAGCACAACATGTCCCAAAAATCATGTTTCACTCGTTGGCTCTTGTGATACACAAACAAGTCATTTTATATTACTTTGAAAAGTTATTCTCATCAGTAGTACCAGTTATTTTAAGATCCCATGTTTACCCTCAGAGGCAAAAAATTCTCTTCATAAGTTTTAATGAAAACCAGAACATAATGGCTAAGCTACACTGACATCCTAGCTACGAAATTTTACAAAGATCCTGCCCTGAAAGACCTGTTGCCCTTGAAAATGAAATCTGTTCGCATATGGACTGCTTTACAGTTCTACACTACCACTGTTGAATGATACATGGAGGAATTACGTATTGTAGTACTAAATTTTTTTTCTTAAAAATTTGCCTAAAGACAATACAGAAACACTGATAATTGATCAACTATATAACTTGCTATAATTTAATCAGATCTGCAGGAATGAAGATTATTTAATCCAGTCTTGTATTACAGAGAAAAGTGTGTCTTTTTCAATGCTATAATCAGTGGCTTTCAAACCAGCAACTTTTCCAAAATAGTTGCCTAAGAAAACAAGGTTGATGGGATCTCTGAAACCAATTCCCATCTCTCTAGCTGACTTCGGAATCCACTGCCCCATTTCAATTTTATTTGACAGAGGGAATGGAGTCTCATGACTGGTTGTTGAAACTGGAAGCCAGGCAGGGACGAAATGAATGTACAGGTTCGTGTGCCCACCAAGAGGGAAGGCAGAACCCTGCTGCGAATCGCTCTGTTCAGCGCCACCGGCACAAGCCCAGACTTGTGACTGCATACCTGGCTGTTGCTGGGTGGACCATTGCAGGAGACAAGTGGTGGGTTACTATCGCAGGTATTTGTGCGTGGGGGAGAGGAAGAGAGGCACAAGACAGAGATGGAAAGGGAAAGAGTAAAAAAACAGTTAAGAAACGGCATAGGAGACAAGCTGCTGGAAGACAGGCTTCAGATGGTCTGCTCTTACATAGCATTCTCTGACTTAGAAGCGCTTCTGTATGTAGTTTTAAATTAACATGACTTGAAGTAGTTGTACTGTTTCACTAACCATCCAGGGGACCTACTTTGGATGTCTTCAAAGAACATTGCTTTATTAAGGTTCACATCAGCCTTGGGGGCTTCAGAGATGGCAAAACATTTGGTGAAGGCAGACAGTTCTGAGAGATGTTGAGGAGGGAGGTGGCAGGAAGCAACCAGACCAGAAATTCAAAATTCATGTGGTAAAAGCATAGGTCCAATAAAGAGTAGAATAATGGGCTGACTCGGTATAGACTTCTGCTTATCTATTTACTCAAGTGAAGTGGATATTCGAAAATAATTGCAATTGATGTAGAAGGAGCAGATTGCCAGGCAAACTGAAACAAAAATTTCATCCACATTGGAGGGTGGAAAAGTCTATTATGCATTCCTATTATTTATGCTGAAGAGCAACAGAAATCCTCATCCAATGACAACCACCCACAATCCAGTGTTGTGAATATTTTTGAGTCTGGAGGTATCAGACAGTTTAATCACTGTTCCTGGTCCAGATGCAATGGTGGGGACTCTGGTCAACTTACTGAGGACCTGATAACAAAACTGCCCCAACTCTGTCAAAACCAGTGGGGTCCCATTCTGTTTTACTCTGAGTGGGACTCAAGGGACAAATTAAACTGGGTGAAATACATCATCTGTCTCTTCAACCATGCATGCCATCAGAAATACCAACAAGAAAGAAGTGGCAGTTCTTAAGAATATGGGAAGTGAAAAGAAAACTCAGATCAATTCTAATACTGTGAGACTATCCAAGCAACACCTGATGCATGGTGTAGAGGCAAGAATGTCACTCCCTTAATCTCACTGTGGAGTTGGTTCAAAAAGAAATTTGATTTTAAACATCAGTGAGGTTCTTTTGGAGATTATCTTCTGAAAGAGAAGACATTTCATACAATCCTACTGATGTACTATGTAACTGTATCATTATCATTTGGATGCACAGGTCTTTCACACATGACCAGAATGCATTTCAAACTGGATAGAGCTCTAAAATAAAAAAAGTGAAGCTTCAGTTCCTCCTGTGGCTGTAATCCATTTGTGACGTATCTCCAGATCCGTAAAAGCCACATCCAGTGTCAGTACCCTGGAGGACAGAGAGACATAGAGAAGGTTTCTTCTTCAAATGGTGAAGAGATCCTGCTATCAAAGCCAGAACTGATGAAATGCTCTTTACAGTCTGAGAAATAACAACCCACTTAACTGAGGGAGAATAGACTTTATTTGCTACACAGCTGTATTTGGAGGCAAGAAGCAGAAGTGCCATATGTAGTACCACATATACAAATGACGTTATGTGTCCTAAAGGTGTCAGATGCTGTTTTACTTGCAGAGACTGGCTAGGAAGTGCACCAAAGAGTAAAATTTAACATAGACTGGTATCAATTCACAAGTAGGAAAGTTATCATCACTATAGAAGTAAAAATAGGTTCAAAGTCTTGCAGTGATATAAAATTTAGTTGTCGATTTTCATTGAGATTGAGACGATTAAACAAAACCTGGGCATTGCCTGAAATTAAACAACAGCTTTCTTCCTAGAAGCCAGTTATCAAATCAAGGAAAAAGGGGGAGTCCTTCAGATTGGAAACGGGAAGCCCTTATTACCATCATACAAAGAACTGAACAGGTATGGAAAGGCCATAGATCTTGTTTCCTCTTAGGCACCACTAAACAGATGCTGAGATTGCTGAGGTATGCAGTTACTGGTTCTAAAAATACTCAACAACATAGCATCTACTGTCAATTTAAGCAGACTATTGTGAAGGGTCCCTGAAAAGGGACAGAGTTGAAGAATTACACTGTGGCAAACAAAGCAAATCAAATCCTAGAGCCCTCACCTGTAAGGTCCATACTAAAGCATTTGATGTTACTCAACATAAATGTAGCTTGAAAGACTACCAGTCTGGCTCTGAATGGAGAGATGGCCAATGAAGACTAGTTCAAGACTTCCATTTGTGTTCAGGGACATTATCTGCACCAATAGTTCAGAAGGGCCACTGCCCACAGGTGTTGCAGTGATGGAAGTGTCCTCTACAGACTGCTTACAATGCTGTGCTGGCTGGTGGAATATGAGATTACTCTGCGGCATATTTCTGTGGGAGAAGATGGTTTAATGAGACAGCCAACAAAAAAAGCCACAGCATTGCAGTTTTTCAAAAATAAGAGAAACTCAAACTACAGTGCATACATGTTTAACAGTTACATTGCCACAGATGTTGATGTTTTAGTTCAAAGCATTGCAAGAAGGCAACAATTTACTTGTTGACAGGTAAAAATAATAAGAGCTTTCTCACCATGTTCCCTGCTTTGCAGGACAGATTACAAGAGATTACTATAAAACAATAAAGATGAGGTATATAGTCTTTTTTTTATTCACAGTTACTAACTTGTTTTGCTCGTCATCACAGAGCAAAGTGTTTGTTTTGAAAGCAAAAATAAATTACTGGAATTACAGACCAGGAGTCAGCTAATTTGAGGTTACTGGAATTCTTACCTAATTACTACATTACATATTACCCTCCAGTCAAAAGTTTAATCTGAAAGAGCAGCTTTTCAAATTACCTGTTGTCTGCCATATTCAGATTTTTTTTTTTGAGCACAGAATACAGTGCTATACAAACACCAAACTTTATTCCTAAGAACCACCAAACTGGAAGTGGGCAAATTCCATGGTTTATGACTTCCAAAAACTTTACAAGAGAATTTACTCCAGCTTCTGTCACGCTTCTTTTTTTATACTTAAAAAATTTACTATCTGTATTAAATACTATTTCTATATCTAATACTATTTCAGCCTATAGACCTGAAGCGTTTGATATACAACCTGTGGTGAGCATTAACATATTGACTCTATTTGGCAATTACAATAAGGAGGTGGGAAATGAACGAGCAGAATTCAAAGCCAGAGAAGACGTACTGCAGAAATTCAAAACTTCCTAAATACAGTTCTCGCAGTACTGAAAGCTGCACATGATGTTGGAAACCAGCTTCAGGTGTTCAGTTTCCCACTTAAACCATATAATTCTCTCTTGGGATGATGAAAACCCTCTGGTTTGCTTTAGTCCAGAATGATTAAATGTTTTTGAAAATGGACGAGATTAATTATTTTGTAACTCAAATATGACAAAAATGTTTCTAAAGCACAGTTATTAGCCTGATTAATTATTCTAACAGTAATACCTTATGGCTTTACATGTGACATGTATGAGCCTTATGAAGTAATTAAGAAAACAATATATTAATAATGCCAACTAATCCACTGTTATTTTGTATTGTTAAGTAGTATTTTAGGGAATCTTTATATACACGTGTTGATACACATATGGAGAAAATACTAAATATACACAAGCTCTACACATTTTCACATATAAAAATAGTATCACCTTTTATGTTCATATTTGAATTTGGTATTTCAGGTAGCTAATTCCAGTAGTAGTAGAATAGAGCAATTAGCATCTATGAAAAACAGTATGTTTATTCCTTTAATTAATACAAAACTTGTGATATTTTTCTCCTTAAAGCTGTATTATACTGTAAGGCCCATCTCACATCACACCAATTACATTAGTTTTCTTAACTATGCGTAGGCAGTCATTGAACTTTTTTTTCTTAGTACACCCACACTGTCTCAGTATTTCCATACCAAAGTGTGTTAACTTATTCTTTGGCACCTCTCTGAAACACAAAACAGTTATTTTTAAAGTACATATATAGATGTATATACATATAAAGATTCCCTAAACTATCAATTGGTAGACCAAAATGGCATTGGACTCCCTATATTGTATTAAAATGAGAATATAGATTAATGTATTTCATACTATTCTTATGTAAAACAAACAGTGGAAAAAATGCACTTAAATACTGAAATGAAGTTACTTCAGTTTTAGAAACAAACAAATATATTATTCAGATAGCTAATCAAATGTCACTTCTGATCTTACATAAGGGGAGAAATAAAGATAGAAAACTAAGGTGATGTCTTAAATATCACTAAATGTGCTTCACCTCTGCTAGTCAAAAGCTTTCTCCACCATAGACAGTCTCCTTCCATCCTTTTTTTGTATTTTTTCCTCCTTCCACATTTAGACTTTCAATTCATTCATTCACAAATCCTAACCTGCAAGTAGAGCTGCCTTATCAAAAGAGTTCCAAGATGTTACTCTGTACACAACGAAGTTGCTGTCAACTCATGAAAAAAACATTTTTGAACGCTTCTCAAAAAGTGGTTAGAAATGGATTGCTAAGGGTATTTGTGATTGTCCTTGTAAAGGATGAAATCAGATGCTGCATGCGGATTCACTCGAATGTTCCTAGGGATTCACCAGCTGTCACACGCATTAAGGTTCTCTGGATCAAACAACAGCTAAAACCCAAACTGATTTCAACCAGATTCCTGCCATTTATAAAATTACCTAAAGTCTCCTGGAAACATACAGATTCTCTACACAAGTTCAGTCTGTCATGTCACATGTTTATTAGGCAGTTGGGGAGTTTTGCAAAAAGGAGAGTTTGGCATAAAGTTTCAGAACAAGATTACAGCCGTTACTGTTTTAAAGAATATTTTTATTACTGAAGCATATGTTGTCATGTTGGCAGTATCGTTTAGTGTTTCTAGTTCCCTGCACCTATCCCAGTAGGGTTTGGGAACATGGGAATAAAGCAGGCTGAAGAGAGAATAAAAAAAAGTCACCTTCCACTTCCCAAGGATACGTAGTGCCCTGCTCAGAAAGAACATCTGGTCTTCAGACGTTTTGGGGAAAAAAAATGCAGAGAGACAGAAAATGGCCACAAAATAATTTCCTTGTTGTTTAGCCCAAGAACACTTCACTTTAAAATACCTTTAATAGGCATTCAATAACTATATTTAAAACTCTGTATTTCATAAGCTCTGTAATACCTTTATGATTTCACGACACACTTCATTTTCAGGAAAAAAAAATTCTAAGGGGAAGAAAGAATCTGAGTAATCAATCTAGAACATGTATGTGTAACAGGCCAGCACAGATTAACAGCCACTCATACAGATTCATTTTCTCAAACAGAAGACACAATGGGCATACCATCAGTTCATACACTAATTCTGGAACTGCGTTCGGTCACGTAGTGAATACTAGATTTCCAAATCTAAGTCTCACTAAAAATGCGTAAAGTAATATTCCCAATATCATTATCTGGTAAACAATTTCTGCCGTTAGTAGGCAGTAATTAGAAGATAAGATAAAATAAAAAGGAAGGTGGCTTGTAGAGCAAAGAATGGATGGCGTGAGCCTGGCACTATCACAGTTTATGATTTCTACCTATTACCTCATATAAGGATATATGAAATAGGAGAGAAGTTGTTCATTCTACTTACCTCTCATGTCTCTTCATTGTGATACTACAAGCATATTAAATTCCGTATTTTGGAAGACAGTGGGTTAGATTTTGGAACTTTTTTTAAAAAAAAAAAAAAAAAGAAAACAAAACCAACTGTGTGGAAATGACTCAATAAAATTTCTCTTTAAAATTCCACTTCTGGAATGATTCCACAAAGATAACCCCTGACTATGAATATATTACTTGCTGTCCTAAATTGGTTTATTTACTGACCTGCATTGGTTTAGACTTTGACAATCATGCACCCATACTTGTTGAAAAAGCATAGAAACTAAACTCAGCTTTTTTTCCCCCCACCATGTGCCGAGGCTGCATCTTATGACTAGAACAGCAACTTTTACCTCTGCCTTATCTCTTTCGTAAATACAGAGTCATGTCAAAGCCTGATGTGAACACTGGAGCATACTATTGCAGTTAGATACCTTCTGGAAAGGCGTATTCTACTGCATGAAACTAACACCCTTCTTTCCATGCTTCACTTGATGCCACATTAAGTATTAAGAAAGCTAATATTTACTTCCTAATTGTTTGCATACTATTCAATGATTTGTAAACTAGCAGGAAATGAAAGTGCACTAAATTTATCAAAGTTAAAGCTTTTGGGCTAAGACTTTAGAAGGTCTTTAAGGGATTACAAGAAAAGTTTATGCCTCTCCATTCCATCTCCTCACAAACACTGAATGAACTACAAATTGATTAGGGTGTAATTACACCTGTTCCACTACCAAGAGCGCTCAAATAAAAAGGATAGTATTATTATTTTGGGGAAATTTGAAAAATACCCAAATACATGCAGAAAGCTAAAGTGTAAAATCATTTTGAACACTAAAAAACCAAGGTATAAACATCCAAATGACAAAAGGGCTTTTGAAGCAGAGTTGTATTTTTCAGGCCAAGATCTACTGTGAGCTAACCACTAATGCACACATAACTTGGAAGCCACCAGACACTGGAAGGATTCTAAGTTGGGCTGTGTAATATTCAGTAGCAATGACCCAACAGGAGGAAGGTTTCTGTAAATGAATTATGCAAGGACATATATATAATTTCAGAACATTACCAGCAGACTGGAATAGCTGCCAAATGCAGAATCAAGACAGCAACTGGTAAATGTTAATGCATCGAGTGAGGCAGATACGCTTTGTGACCAGTAGGAAAAAAAAAAAAAAAAAAAAAAAAAAAAAGTAATGCAACATATGAGAGCACATTATATTAAAAAAGGTGTGTTTATAAAAACTTCATGTCAGTAGTCACTGGATGGCTGTATCCCAATGCATTGCTGTCTGAGCAATAGCATAAACAATACTTGACTATTTAATATAGATGAAAACAGAACTAAAGTGATAATTGTGGCAGAACTGAGTAGGACTTATACCTGGAAAGGCCAGGACACCTGACTAGTGGAAGAAGCACATGATGGAGCAAAAAGCCATCACCATTTTGATTTTCACTTGATTTGGAATTAGGAATAACATTTTCTTTATGCAATACCTTTCTGTAGATATCATTTTGACTGACATTTAAAAACTGCAATACTATTAAGAAATCTATAGATTTATTCATCATATTTTAATAATGAGCCAGGATGCCTATTCCTCCAAATTTGAAAAACATAATATCTACCCGTCATGTGATGACTCAGGCCAATGTCTTCGCTATTGTATCAAATATAGCTGGAACCAACATTGGTTTCACACCTAAAAGGGATACAGAACGATACAATGATGTTCTCAAACTTTGTTCCTACGGAGTATGTTGACTTTCAGCATTTACCTGATACAGTGACTTATAAACTGTAAAACTGCATTTAGCGATGTCTTTGATGCATTTACTATTTGCAAGCCACTCTGGATATACTACCAAAAAGAAAGAAAAAACCTCAAATGTTTTTCTTTAAAAAAATCAGCCTTTCATTTGAAACATACATACATACAAACTAGATGTTGCTCACTCCCTCCCTTCCTGAAACAGAACGTTATAAATCCTTCTAGATGCTCATAAGTACTCTTATGGGGTAGGACCCGATCCATTACCTTCCAGTCCCCGATTTCAGTTTACATGTGAAAGTTATTTATTCTAACATGAGGAAAAGTAAACAATACTCCTCAGACTACTCTGCCTATAAATGGATAGTAAATGAACCACCATTTCTGTACTGCTTTGTGCATTTTTCACAAGAGATGCTTTACACATTCACCACTACAATCTATTCTGCTAAAACTATAACTGACTTTCAGAAACAATGTATCATTTAAATTATAGTAAAAATATTGTTTCATGGAGATGACTGCACATAATCTCAAATATGTTCCCATAGCTTACTGCTAAAGTTTAAAAAATCAGACAAAAGTTTGTTTCTTAACCAAGTGAAATGCAAACTCAGCAAACAAAGTAAACAGAGCATATGCTTTGAAGGTAACTAGCAAGCTGGAAAACCGAACAAACAGATGACTACTAGAATCGCTTTTCCTTGTAACTGTATTTAAAATAGACTTGAAATGATGAAGGAATACAATTTTTCTAAAAATGGTTAACGTGATACTCACGGCCATTACTTAAGCATATTTGCTTTGTGAGTTTTCCAAGTCAGAAGTGCTCCTACAATATATTAAATTGAGAGCTTAACAGTTCATGGGAAATTCCTTCAGTTTTCATTTGTGGATCTAGAAAAAGTTCTCTTCACTGTGCTGGCTTGCTTTCCTTCCTTCTTTCATCCCTCCTTCCTTCCTTCGTTTCAAAGGGCAGCTCATGCAACAAGTGGTAGTGTTTTATTTTGAATTTTTAGATCTAAATTTTGCTGGCTCAAAAGTTCCAATAGGAACTGCTAGAACTACCATGCTGCCCCATTACACAAGTTTTCACCTAGGCTTGGAAACAGTGTGCAAAGTCATTCTCTCATCCACCTCAGCACAAAACAGTATCAAAACATGTAACATTTCAGGAGAAAGAATTCAGTGACAAAAAAACCTGGAACATCTCAAACATAAACACATGAAAAGTGGTATCATCTAAGCAGCCCTACCTTCAACTACTTTATATAAAAAAAACCTGAACCCCCCCCTCTGAAAGAAAACAGATGGATGAGAAGACTTTTCTCAAAAGGAAGTAATTTGCTTATTTGCTTAGGGGCATATACAATTACATTTCATGGTCTGTATCAGCCAACCATGAAAAATGTCCTTAAATGATCATTGTGAAAGCTGTATATAATGGGATGAATGTTTAAAATTTTCTAGAACTTTAGAGAACATATAAATATGATTAAATGGCTGAAATTAGTCAGAGAATCGGGGTAAATACAGTGAATACAATTCTTGTAGGATGGTAAATCCCAAATAATTGGTTAGATTAACATTCAGAGTCTTACGTCTCTCAGTTTAATGACCTCTACATTACAATTTCTATGTCTCAACTCTTAAGAACAAATAATGCAAATCCTCATGACTGAGTTACCTCTTTATGATCTGAGTAGTAAGTCCTCATAATTGCTACTCATTATTATGGGATGCACAGCACCTCTGACAAGAGCAATACAAGCATTACAGGACCTTGACCTAATTGCTAAATATTCTCACTTCAGAGTTTTTGCCACAAATTGTCAAAATGCCTACCACTGCCAAAAGATTCATTTCTCCAGTGCTCAAAGACATCAACTTCACCATCCACCCTTGGGAACTGGAAGACCACCAGACTGCTCTTTAAAACTTTTCACATGTGATTTCCTCAACATGTATGGGCATATTACTGTACTCCAGTCTTGGTAAAAGTCAATCATGTGACCTTATATTCCATGGTTATGGCCTTCTCTTCCCAGCTCCACATTTTTAGTTACTGTATTAGGCTAAAAAAATAAAATCTGTATAGCTGAATCTCCACTTCAAGGCCTCTTTATAACTGCGTGGCAGGGACTCATCATGCTCCATCCTTCTAATAATACCTGAAAGACCCAAAAATCCTGAGTAGCTAGAGTCCCACTTGACTCTGGAAGATGGAGTGATGATCCCATATCACCAACCCTAAAACCAGAAAAATCCAAGTCAGGCCTACTAAAATCCTGAAAACTTAAGTAGTCTCTTCAGTCAGGATGTAAAAATGTATGTTGTAATCGCAGTGTTTCCCGCCTTACTGCATTAGAATATGTTTTGGCCTCTCTAACATCTATTACTGCATTTCTTATGGCACAATGATGTATAAGCCCTAACCTTCTAGCTCTACAGATCAGCCCCACCTGCCCACCACAGACATGTACACCTCAATCTTCCCACTCAACCTTTCTGTTGTCCTCTGCATATGTCTGCTCTTCTTGGAAGTCCAGAGTTCTCCAAGACACTCTGTAGGCCTGAAAGGATGTCAGGGAGGTGGCAAAACCAGAATTAGTTCTTCATCTGTTAAATTGGAGGGAGCATACCCGGCTTCTTCACAATCTTCTCTCTCAAACCTCGTGCAAGACATGAAAAAGAACATATCCTGTAGGAAATTTGTATAGCCACTCTGAGGAGCCTTGGTTTCTCCACTATTTAAAAATTCTTTTAGTACAGTTGAAGTACAGACCATCAAAAACTAAGAGGAGATAGAGAGATCTGATTTTTCCTTGCAACTGTCACAGCTGGCTGCTCATTCCAACAATGTGGGAAACAAAAATAGGAGGAGACAGAAATGTTTCTCCTGAGCAAAGCCGAAAATCATATGATGGCTGAAGTTTCTCATCAAAGCTACCTCCACTTAAAGCAAAAACTACACTTCCAATGAAAACAATGAGAAATAGAAATACAGAGATTTCATAAATGACAGTGCTCCAGATTTGTTAGCTTTGGAGAAAATAAAGCCACCACGACTTTGGTTAAATTGATGTCATGAACTTGTTTCATTAAAAACAAATACGCCACCATACACTGTTGCGTCACATAAAAAGTCCCTTTTACTACAGTGAATAGTTTAGATAAAATCCAGAAATTACTTGGATAAATGCTGGTGTGAAAATCACTTACATGAATGAAAAAAGCACAAGTTTCCCCATAGGAAACCTCCCAAACAAGTAATAAACAAAGAAACTGCCCAGAAGCGTCTGTTCATAGAGAGAAACACACATCTGTAGTAGGCACAAATTCATCTGCAAGTAAAATTGGAGTAGACACACAAAGAGCAGAGTAAAGTTTCACAGTTATGTTCTGTGATCTTGCAAGGCTAGAACAGGATAGATACCTCACAGAAGTATTTTATCTTGAGGTGCCCCCTGCCAACTATGAGATCATTATTTTAGAGACTTGACCTTTCTGCTAGGAAACTTATTTGGACAAAGCAACCCTTATGAACTACTGCATTATTCAAAACAATTTAAATTAATTCAGCAATAGCATTCACACTATGAAGCTTAAACCAACCAGTAAAGTAACTTTAATTCTCTTTAGGGGCCCACAGATCCCACAGGAAACATCCTGCTCTAACATTCATTTTAAAAAGGGGTCTTTTCTGGCAGAAAGAAGCTCTTAAATTAACAGCTAATAGAAATACTTGAAGATTCACTGCTGATTTAGCCAGGTCAGAGCTACTGTCAAGAACAGAGCAGCATTTGTCTCCCTGCTTTTTATCAGCACACAGAAAATGGAAACATTACCTAAGCCCAGAAGTTATTTCTGCAGTTGCCTCACGCATCTATATTCTTTCTCCTAGTTATCCAGACTGTCCTAACCAGATTCAATTCCACTTACTTATGGAAACTAAAGACTCTGAAACCACATACTCTGTAACCATTTTCTGAAGTGGAGTTCTTCAAAATCTGACTTTGATTTCTTCTCTGATGAATAAAGATTTTTTCAAAATCTGATTACCTGCATTCACCAGTCATGGGAGCAAAAAACAAAAGGAAGGGCGTAGATTTTTTTACTACCTTCCCAAAGTAGAAGAGTTCCTAAGTTAAAGGATAAGTATAATTTATTTGGATATACATAGGTTACTTTTGCAGAGACTAGAGTTGATAATACATACTAGAACGGTTGAATTTTTACACACACATCTTATTTTCTTTCATGGCCACTGACATTCTCTGTTGGTGTTCTGAGATTAAATGCTGTATCCAGTAACACTCTCTCTTAGCCCAGTTCTGGTAAACACCACCGACCCAAATTCAGGATCTCCTATAGCAATGTCAGTGTTTGCTCATGTGTCCCTCTGTTGAACTTTGATCAAAAAGATTGTTTAGGAAGAGAAGTGAATGTTCTTTCTTCTGAGAAACAATACAATCAAGGCTGCTGAAGAAAAGCGCTGAGAATATGTAGAACAGGTTACAGTGATCAAAGTTAGAAAAAGAAAAAAAACGTAATCTGAAACCATAAGTACAGTCCTAGCACAGCAAAACAGGCACACTTTCCTTGAAAAGCAGTAATTTGTAACTTATTCAGATGTCTCAGCCAGGAGTTTCCTCTGCTTATCCGATTCTTCAAGTCTAGTTATGCTACAATACTGTAACTGAAAATGGAAAACCGATTCTGTTGTGGCCTGTGTGCTCCAAGACCTGGGAACAGACTAAGGGAATTTTTGAAAAACTTACACAGCTCTGAAGCGTCCCCACAGACAGTTTCAATCACCTGAAGTCACCAGCCAGACACTCATTCTATACTGTCTTTTCACTTTCAGAGTCTTGAATTCAAACTTCCAGACCATGTGAGTTTGCAGGTCAGCAGAAAGTATTTAGAACGCAGCTATAAAGCTGCTGTTGTTTGCACTGAAACATTTTCTTGTTATATTGCACATAACATTTCAATCTGTTGATATTCTTCTATACAGTTTCTGACCACACTCTGACATTCCTAAAAGTTCTGAATAGTCTCAGCTTGTCATAACTTCCTATGTTATGAATATCATAAAAATAACCAAGAACTGACCATACAGCACTTGATCCAGAGCATCACAGCCTTATCCCTACATTAAGTAATTTAGAGCTGCCTCACTTCTCACTCTCTCTTTTTCCTACAATAAACAAATAAAGAAAAAAAGACTGTAAATTTAAAGTTAATTTTTAAAGGACATTTACAAAACAACTTGTGTTAGCATCATCTGACAGAGCATGCAGGGATACTTAAGTGTGTCAGATGAAAGCTTCATTGTTTATTTTTGTTGGCCTGAGGTTATCTGAAAGTTTTCTTATTCACTGATGGGAAGGGAGGTCATGGAGAAGCAGAAGTGATGAATGCTTGGATTTAGGTGCCTATGACGAACCTACATACTCACTTTTTCAGGGAAAGTCTACCTTGTTGCAAACACAGAGTCCATGACCACTACAAGTAACAGTCACTCTTATTTTTTCAGTAAATGTTAAATTTGGATTGCTGAGCATCAAGCAACTTTCTGGCCTTACATACACACGATTGTAAATGAAAAAAAGAAAATATACTGGTATTATTTATAGTTCCCTGCTAACATTTGCCCCACTTCCCAACTATTCACACAAATTTTTTCAGCTCTGTTACAATACACATATCAGAGTTCTGAAGAACTAACTGCTTAGGTAATACAAATGTTCCTATCTCCTTTCCAACTTCATTACATACTCATCTGCAGAACAAACTGTCGTATTTTTGTTCAATACAGTCTACCTTAGAAATGAAAATATGGAAGATGCAAGTGAAGCTTCATTTCAGATGTTTCCAGATTCTATTTTCTTTTGTCCAAAAAACCCCACTTCCACTGACGTGGGTGACAGTGGATCAAAACATTGTGATGAGTATTCTCATGTTTCCATGTTTTGTATAGGAGATTAACCACTGCGTTTCAACTTGTGTCTGCATGGTTGTCTCCAAAATATCTAACTAATTGTTTGGCTGGTAACAGGTCAGCTAAGTCCCAGGAAGAAAAACTACTGACACCCTCTTCAATAAAATGTGCTTCAATCAAAGTTGCTGTTTTAAGGAAGAAATTATTTCTGAAATAATTTCTTTCTATCTCCAATTCCTTGTAGTAAAATGAGGCTAATAATATTTCTATACATATCAAATGAGTTTTGACAATCAAGACATGGAGATGAAGACCATGCAGATAGAATAAAGTCTCTATTATTTTAGTAATGGGGAAAACTGTTGACCCACTGGTAGATTTTCATTAAAACTAGGAATTGACTCAGCTGTCACTGTTTAAGGCTATTTCATGCAGCAGCAGTTACAAGAGAACTTAAGCCCTATTACACACTTTAGTTAATTTTTTTATTTTCACTTCAAGCTGTGAGTATTATCTTCAGCCCAAAGATGCTGTGCTGCATTTTGCTCATTCATTAAAATCCACTGAAAATATAGAAAGCTTTAGAATGGCAGCCATGGACAGATTTATTTATTTTAGAAAGTATGACTGAAAAACATTTGTCTCAAAGTCACAGCTACAGCAGCATGGTCCACATTCAGAGTAATGAAAATATATTATGGCAGACAGCAACAGATGTCTATAGTATTTAATTCAAAATGTTCAAAGATAGAAAAGCAAGGTGGATGATCTTTCATTCCACAGTTACAAGGACAATGTTTATTGCTGTACTCCACATCAAATGTAAAAATCCAACTGAAGCATCTGAGTACTAAAGAACAGCAGCCAACTTTCTTTGAGTAGAGTGGTACGCAGAATTTGAGTAAAACCTTTTGCTCGTTGAACCTCCATGCTCAAGAAAAGTCCCTGAGATAGCAATGAAGATTCTGTCCCGTTCCCTGATTTCCCCACACTACTTGTCCATAGTTACAGTAACCTAGGAAGATTGCTTTTTCCTAGGTTTCTAGGCCCAATTACTCAATGACAAAAGCAACTACTATTCTGCTTAACAATTACCTAATGTTCTTCTGTTTAAACGTAAGGGTTTAGGCTCCTGTAAATCATATGCAGCTTCAAAGAATTAAAGCTGTAATTGTTTTTTTTCCAAACTTAATCTGCTCTGCTTTTGGCTCCACACTCCATTTTCCTCTTTCCACTCTCAAGATTTTTCTCACATAATCAAACTCACCATCAAGCTAGAAGTTATATCCTCAGTATCAAGCACCATCTAAACAACTACACACACAACTAACAACTTGCTGACTAACCATTGGCAATGAATTCAAGTTTCTTCGTGTAGTTTTTTGCATGTAGCTTCAACTGTTAAAATAATGGATTGCCAATATGATTCATATTTCCACTGTAGCTGACACCTCTGCTCCACCTGAAATGTTCACCAACCTTCACTTTAGAAAGGGTGAGGTCAGACATGCAAAGCACATATTCAAGGACTCTTGGAAGTTTTACAAACCTTCAGCTCCTACTTCTTTTCATCAAAAAAATATTTCTGGGAAATTCTTTACCAAGCCCCTGTTGCTTCATTTTCTTGCTTTTTAGTTCCCAAGATCTTAATCACAAGCTGAAGCTTTCAACAGCCTAAGTGCAGTTCAATGAAGAAAGAACCAAGCTATATTGGAGGCACCAGATGTTGATGCCCATTTACTTTAAACTCGGCAAACAGCCCTCAACATCCTAAAAGAAAGAGCGTAAGAGATGGATTTCTACCTGGAAATGGGCACTGCAGACACAAAACATTAGAAGGTGTAATAACATTCTGGACAGGTAGACTTGACTTGTATCAGAATGATTATGCCTATTTGCATCAGACCGCTGTCTATATAACAAGGTACTGGCTTCAGTGGTATAATTCAGAAAAATTGTGGATAAAATTTCAGAACTGAAATCAAAACACTTTTCTAGGAAAGACTGTTTGGGGAGAAAGTAAGGCAGAAAACAAACATCCAGAGGAGGACAAGGATTTTTCCATTACCATGGAGTATGGAAGAAAGAGCATTTATTAGACACAAGGAATTCAGGGAAGTTCTAGTATAGCATTTGCATCAGAATCTGCAAAAATAAATTTGATGCACAACATTTAAGTTTAAAGGTAAAGAAATACTGCACATAAACTTCCAGTGTATTGTGGCGGTTGGTTTGTTTGTTTTTGTAAGAAAACTTTTTTGTGTCCTTTTTTTAAAGATTAGGCCAAAGTTTTCCTTAAGGAAATTCAACAGTTAAAGAAATTATGAGTTTAACTTTTTCATATCTTACAGCACTTATTTTCAAGATTTATATCTAAAATACTGATTCATTTGTAAGATATTAAGTACAGGAAAGTTCATTCCTAATAAGGATTAATAAATATACTAGTAAGTACCATTTGAAGTTTCAGTAAATATTTTTAATCAGAACAAATGTTCTATAGAAATAAAAAAATATAAGGAAAACAACTTACAATCTTCAACTAAAGAAACAGCAATTGTCTCCTCATAAAATTTGGTCTAAGATTTTAAACAAGAACTCATCTCAAAAGCATTTTCTATGTTCCACAGATTACATATCTGATAGAATAAATATAAGGAATTATTATAACAGTCCTGAGATCCATTTTTAATCTAAGACAAAAAACTATGGTTATAGATTAAAAATTGTGAAAGTACTGTCAGGAAGATTAAACTACTAACAGGCACCTACACAAAACAATTTCCTTTTTATCTCTCTCTTGCACTATAGAAATTTAAGACAGTACTTAACCCAATTATGGTTTTCTAAAGCATACCTTTCCCCCAGACCAATAAATTAAGCTAGAAACAAAAGACTTCACTAAAATTTATGAGACATCATTAAACCATTTTAACAACTCTGCCTTCACGGGAAGGCTTAATTAAAAAATTTGGTGACTATATTTTTACATTAAAGCCACATGAAACTCACATCGTAGCAAGATCTGAACTTTGAATTTATGTGGTGTTTACCCGCCTGAGGTTACCAAAAATCATATCTAACATACCTTGGCAAAAAAGACTGTGAGGTGTGTTTCACTGCCAAGTATCCAAATGGGAAATTTCGGAGATTTCAAATAGGAGCCAACCTTAAAAAGTACAACAACATCAGAAACGCAAAGCAAACCCAGAAAACTCATCTAGTTAGTGATCAAGTTAAGGACAATTCAGTTAGTGAAGTCCCAACTGCTCTGAAAACTACTATAAAATGATTCCTGTTTGACTTGAAAAACAACATAACTTACTATAACTAACTGAAATAAGACACCAGTGAGAAAGCAGTATCAACAATATTCCTTATTTCAACCTGGGAGACATGCTTCAAACACTGCACACAAGTAAGTACTTCTATGCTTAACAATACTATAATCGGATGCTAAATGAGGTAGAAGTCCGCTTGACTTGTTAGCTGGTTTTGGATGAATCAATTCAGAATTGACACTTAATAATGAAGGGACAGTTAGTTACAGTCAATACACCAACATTCTGCAAACTACATAATCCTCTTTAACCCTGAGCTAAGTTAAAGGAATTCAATAGAGATTGAAAAGGAAGCAAAGAACAATCAAAAAGCCTCTTGAAATTAAGAGTATTAATGCTGTTTCAAAAGTAGTATCTGTAAAGCACAAAATTTCTCAAATAAAAACCTTAAATCAAGAAATTCTGTGTCACAACAGGACGAAACAATATGGACTAGGTTGCACTTTAGTTGCTTTCAGATGCTTACAGATGAATACATAAAGTAACTTTTAGGTCTTGAATGTATTATATTCAGAATACATTTACTTAATAGTAATTTTACCATTTTCACTTATGGCTATTTATTTTAAATGGAAGACAGCGATGGCATAAAAAGTTGAACAATAAAACTGCAACATTCACAATACCAAGACACTTTGGGACTTGACAGTTTTATAACTGTTTGCATAACTTCCATTAAACATTATTTTAGTAAAAACATAAGCTTCTAAACAGCTATAGTAAATTGGTGCAATAAAGTTCTATTTTAAATAGCAAACAACAACATTTTTTCAATAAGATGCATTTAACAACTTTGTTATCTATCTGTTTTAATATAGCATTATTCTCAGTTTTAATTTGAATTTGGACATTTTGAAAGTTCTTTAATATCTCCAATTGTACACAGTGAAGTTTTTAGTAATACTGTCAAAGAAGCTGATAACATCTTAATGCAAGAAAAATTTTAAAGGATGCAGAAAACAGCTTACCTTACAGTATCTCAGAGATTCCATCAATGTCAAAAAGCCTACTGTTGCCTGTTTATGTATACCAAGAAGTTCTGTTCAAAACAAAACACAAAATTTATTCAAGAAAAATCTGCAAAACCCCTTTTAAGCCATTTTTTCTTACTTTCAAAAGTGGTCAAATAACAACAATTTTAAAAGTCATGCGGTTTTAGCAACAATGGCAAATCATGACGGTATAGTCAAAACAAGGGTTTACTAACTTCCCTCTCTATAAAATAAGAAGAGCCAAATGGATGGTTTTAAAAGTTTACTGTTAATAGCCTTTTTTCAAAAGTTGTTGGATTTATTAGGAGATTAAGTACTTGTAACTTACACCAAAAACATTCTCAGAAAAATTTAAGAAAAACAGCTACCTTGAAGGAGAAAAACCCCATAAATATGCATATATGTATTCCCCCCCCTTTTTTTTAAGAGTTCCCTTGCTATATTTATCTTATCACATTCTGAATAATAAAACATAATTTTGCAAATAATAGTTTTGTTAGTAGGAAAGAAAGCATTCACTCAATTTGATTTACTGTACTGACGTCCATTTAATGTATCATACAGCTCTCAAACACACACAGCTGTCAGGAATAGCTGAAATATTTATGTATTACTGATTGGAAGAGCACTTACAGAGCCTGATTTGAGGCTCTCTAATAAAGAATGAGAAAGCACTTCAATATTCAGGCTCAGAAACTAGTTATAATCGTAAGGATTTGAAGAAGCTCTGGGCTTACATATACATCATCTCCACAGTGCAAGTTCTGTCTACTTGAAACAGCTCTGCTAGGTCCCTAAACATTATCTAAACAAAGAGCAGCACATACCTGATCCTGCAAATAAACACAGGAACATACGGCATGATCAATTTAACAAGATCTGTATTTCCTTTTTTTCAGAGAACATTGATTTTGGTATTTGAAAGTTCCTTCTAAAACACCAATTCTCAACTATATTTAACATTGATCATTCACATACAAGAGCATAAAACTATGACATCTTCATCCACGGGCTAAAGCCTCAGAACCATAGCAAGTGAAAGAAACTGTTCTAAATTCAAAAGATTTCTTGACTTTCAGAAATCAACGCTGCATTTCATTGTAACTCACAGCACTAGGCACAGTATGCCATGCTTCTTTCACTAGCTTCAAGTTTACCGCTCAAATTTTGCAACAGTGTCCAACAGTTATTATAGTAATGGTTTATCTTTTTCCTCTCCTGTTAAGCAAAAAACCCATCCCCAAAACAAAACCACAACTCCAACAAACCCCCAAAAACTTAAAACCAGTAGCTTGTTTGCTACCTTTGTGGGCTGGAAGTACAACTTCTTCCTTTGAGTTGTCAGCTATACATATTAAAAGGCTCTCTTTGCAGTGCAGAATTCTTTGATTTGAAACCACACTTTCAAGGATTATCTTCAAACTTGCTTGGAATTAAAACATTTGGGGGTGCGTAGATAATACTTTGCAGAACCCCATTATACCTCACTGACTTACAGCCGTGTTGCTGTAAATTGCCAAATGCTGAGACAATTCATGCTTTCTTTGAGCCGAGGACAAGAGAGCTAGCCCAATTAAAAAACTAGTGAAGGATCCTTCAAACTGGAGAATAGCTATTGCTCAGAAATAGCACGTTTACATGTGTAGTGGAGAGAAACAAATGGCAGAAGTAAGCAACAGTACATTAAATAAATAATCTTAACACATCTCATTTATTTCTTAAAAATCATTAATAAAAACCAATGTAAAGTTCAGTCTGCTAAACAAAGACTTCAGATTTAAGAGCTGGCGCTTGGAACAGAACAGCAAAGTCACATATAAATAATATTTACTTTTCAGAAAAAAAAATTCAAATTATTAAGTATTTTGTTCCCCTAACAGATAACTAGATGAGAACTCTGACTGCTAACTCAAGAAAGCTGGTATCCTGGCTATGACATTAGCCGCAGAGTGTGAATATCCTGTCTAGCTAGTAGTCACGCTACATAGACAGTGTATCTGAAAGCTATGAGGCTAACTTTAGCCTGTAGTCATTGGTCTGCCCATGCCTTCTTCAGAATTAGTCAACAGAGAAGACAGACACAAAGGCAAAAATCACTCTCAGGTGACTTACAAGGAAACAAAGGGAGACTAGCTGCCCTAAATCAAAGTTCACCCTTGTTAATATCCTCACCTCACAGAAAGAAAAACCACCCCTGGAAGAGATCTGGGTAACACCAAAGATGACCTAAGAAAATGAATATGTATGCCTCTTGTCAGAAAGTTAGTTTCTCATTTTTTTAAAAGTACTTTTGCAAAGTACTCATATTTCTAAAAAGGGAGAAAATCGGAGCCTTTAAAAAAAAAGTCAGGCCCAAACTAATGATGGTTTTAAAATGTAATGATATTACCAACCATAACAGAATACCGCCACCTAGTGACAACACGAAACACCACAAATTCTTGGCACTAAGAAAAAGCAATTACAGCGCCATTTGTATTAATATTAAATTGCTACACTTCACCTAAGAATGACAGTCTTTAAAAGAGGAGAAAAAAAAAATCTACCCTCCCCATATCTTCCTACCGTGGATAATTGTGGCAAAAGAAGAGATTGGAACGCGAAGAAAGGTTTAAAGGGGAATACGTAGTCAAAGAAGAGGGATTATTTCACTGGTATCTGTGCCAGTGGTGGCCAAGAACAATTCCATTTAATAACTCCTGCCCTATTTGGAAAATACGCAATACTGTTAAGAGTTAGAGCTCTGAGTATAATCAGCAAACTACCTGGTAATTCCTCAAGTTTGTAATTCACCATATTCTTTCTCACTAATAAAATCACTGACAGTAACTTTAATGGCTTTAAAATAATTTTAGAGATTTACTTATTAATTAAAAATTGCTTATCTAAACAGCTGAAGAAGAGGTAAAGTGGCTTTAAACAACTTCTGAATAAAAATGTAAGGCGAGTGCCATTCTAAAAATTCAATGTAGTAAATATGTTTACTTATAATAATAGCATCAGCTATGCAGCATTTTTCCTTTTCCTGCATTGTGGCTGAATCTTCTCACTGTTGCTTCACTGCTGCCCCTGCAAATACGCCATGAACCACATCACACCCACGGCTTTCTGCAGTTCTTTAGCACCGCCTTCCCCCTGTGCCCTGGGATACCTTTCCTGTCCCTCAGCTTCAGAAGTTCACCTACTGATTACACCTAATCACAGAAGTACCTGAAATCTCTTCCCATTATGTTTACACCTGGAAAAAATCAAGCAGCGCTCACTGGCAATCAGCTCTGTCAAACCTTCCAACTTTCAGTCACTTGACCAGAGGAATTTAAGGCAAGTGACCAGTAAACCAAACCAGAAAAAACACACATAAAGCCAACTTCAGAAAACAGTCAGCAAACACATTGAGTTCTTGTTATTTTGACACCTGCAACCCTGCTGCATGAGATACTCGCAGCATTGGCAGAAAGGAAGCTGAAGACTACAGCCAAAGAGAATCAAAACACAGGAGGAAAGATGACAAAAAGGATTGATAAAAGGAAACGTGACAATGTATCCAAAATTCAGTCTTGCTTAAGAAGCTGTGAACAGTACAAGCTGTTCGTTGTCCTTCTTTCTGATAGACTACACAAATCACTTTGTAATAGATACTGATAATAGACTTAAGACAGTGAATAAGCTGGTTTTGACTGTAATTAACCCAAGGACTGTGGGACCCAAGCCCCATGGAGGGCTCCCAATAGCACTTAAGTCCAATTACTTGACTGGTGAAAAACTAACAGGACACATAATACCAGATTCTTAAGAGGTACTAAAGTTTATTTTCTGCTCTTCCTCTCCCCCTAACGAGACAGATGTTTCTATGGGAAGTCTGGTTCTGGATTTTTAGGGCAGAATTGATTGAGAACCTAAATGTGGAATATTACTGTGTGAAAACAGAGTTCAGTATTCTCAGAAAAGAAAAAAATTCCAACTTGGATAACTAATGAATAAGGTCTACCAGAAAGATAATCTGAAAGGCAAACAAAGGAATCAACTGCAAGACTTCAAGAAGTTATATTAAATTGCAGAACAGCAAATTATCCCAATGTAAAGGAAAACTGGAAGAACAATTCAGATTGATAAATCATAATCTAAAATCAAAAAGAGAAAATTAAAAATACTGAAGAGAACATATGGATAAAACCAGCAAGGCTAATTACAAGAAATTTCAGTTGGGGGCGGGGGGGAGGGGGAAAAAATGACAACAGCGTTCTATACAGGCGTGAATCACGTTAGGAATTAACTGATAAAACACAAAAGAAAATGATATAAAGAAAATACAAGTATTCAAAGCTATCTTTGCTTTGATTCACAAAAAGGTAAATGATGTCGTATACTCAAGATGATTAACAATGAGACGATGGTGTCAGCTGTAAAAAAAAAGAACAAAATTTGCTAAAAAACTGTAAATAAGACAGATGTGTTAAAGCTTGCAGATCCTAATGGAATTCATTATATAACACTTCAGTAGCTAGACAAAGTAAGTCTCTGAACCGTTCACGATCACCTTACATATCAAAGATAAAGGTGTCAGGAGACTAGAAAAAAGGAAAACAGGGTACTTAGCCTAATAAAAATGACAAAAAAAGCTAGAGCAATGTATTGGGTTTGTGCGGCAAGGTTGGGGGGGGGGGGGGCACTACAGGGGTGGCTTCTGTGAGAAGCTGCTAGAAGATTCCCCCATGTCCAACAGAGCCAATCCCAGCCAGCTCCAAGACAGACCCGCTGCTGGCCAGTCAACAATGGTGGTGGCACCTCTGTGGGACAGCAACCAGGAGAGAGGAGTGAGAGTAGTAACTCTGCAGACACCAAGATCAGTGAAGAAGGAGCGGGAGGAGATGCTCCAGGCACCAGAGCAGGGATTCCCCTGCAGCCCAAAGTGAAGACCATGGTGAGGCAGGCTGTCCCCCTGCAGCCAATGGAGGTTAGCAGTGGAGCAGATATCCACCTGCAGCCTGTGGAGGACCCCACACCAGAGCAGGTGGATGCACCCAAAGGAGGCTGTGACCCCATGGGAAGCCCATGCTGGAGCAGGCTCCTGGCAGAACCTATAGCCCCATGGAGAGAGAAGCCTACACTGGAGCAGTTTGCTGGCAGGACTTGTGACCCCATGGGGGACCCACGCTGCAGCAGTTTGTTCCTGAAGGACTGCACCCCGTGGAAGGGCTCACATTGGAGAAGTCTGTGGAGAACTGTCTCCTATGGAGGGCCTCCACACTGGAGCAGGGGAAGAGTGTGAGGAGTCCTCCTCCTGAGGAGGAAAGAGCAGCAGAAACAACGTGTGATGAACTGACAACAACCCCCATTCTCCGTCCCCCTGCACCGCTCACAGGGAGGAGGTAGAGAACACTGGGAGTGAAGTTGAGCCCAGGAAGAAGGGAGGGGTGGGGGGAAGGTGTTTTAAGATTTAGTTTTTATTTCTCATTACACTACTCTGATTTGATTGGTAATTGCTGAGTGATCTCTCTGTCCTTATCTCGACCCACGAGCCTTTCATTACATTTTCTCTCCCCCTGTTTAGCTGAGGAGGGGGAGTGATAGAGCAGCTTTGAAGGGCACCTGGTGTCCAGCCAGGGTCAACTCACCACAAGGAAAAACCAAGGAGAAAGGATGCTTTTAACCTCCAAAGGGTCTTGAAACAAATTAGTAATCTATTTGCATGAACAAGGAAGGACAAAAAACAAACAAAAAAAAGAAAAAAGAACAAAAGAACAAAATAAAAAAATTAAAAAAATTAAAAAATTAAAAAATTTAAAAAAATATATCAAAAAAGCAGTGTAGGTTCATCAATAATAGACTGCAGTAATCCAATCTAAACATCCTGCTAAGAAGTCTACCAAATAGGGATAAGAAGAGTTAGATACAATATCCAAATGACATTCTGGTTAAGTCTGATGCCTGTATGGAATCATAATCAAGTGGAAGTCTAAAAAGTCTCAAAGGAGTTTATACTACTTGTTCATTGTCAAACCAGAGCATTTTGATTCAGGTCTTACACGGATCTGTCTTGAACTTCAGTTCAAGTCAGTATTTTCAGAGATGACTTACATGATGGAAAATCCCTATAAAAAACATGCTGATGAGCTTGAGATGGACTTTGTAGCAGTGGGAGAGAGGATGTGAACACTTTCAGATTCAAAGTGTTCCTGCTTTCAGATCACCTTCTCTGTTTGTAAGATGAAATGCAAAAAACACAAAAGCCTGCTAATCATCTTGGTGGCCCACCACTGGACTTGCTCCACTATGTCAATGTCTTTCCTGTGCTGGGGAGCCTAAAACTGGACATACCACTCTACATGTGGTTCCAAAAGTGCCATGTAGTGGGAAAGAAACATCACTTCCCTCCAACTGCTGGCTAGTCTCCTCCTAATGCAGCCCAAGATGCAGATGGCCGCCTTTGCCAGAAGAGCATGCTGATGACTCAAGTGCAACTCACTGCCCACAAGGACCTCAGGTACTTTCTACAAATCTGCTTCTTAGCCAGGCAGTGCTGCCCTGTGCTGTTGCATGGGCTTATTCCATCCCAGATGCAGGATTTTGGTGAAATTCATGAGGTTCCTTTCAGTCCATTTCTCCAGCCTGACGTAGCTGCTCTGAATAGTGGCCCTGTCTCCAGAGCATTCATGAATCTTGCTAACTTGCAAAGACTGCACTCCCTTCCATCATCCAGGTCATCAGGTACCTCGTAATTTCCACCTGTAGCTGACAATCCTGGATTCACTGATATTAACATCAGAGATTTTGTGCAAGTATGTATTATTTCCATTTGAGGTCTGCTTAAATCAAAGGACAGTAAACAAGGAGACTATCAAAACAGAAATAGAGCATATTCCTAATCTGTAGGTCAGCATCTCATAATAAGGAAAAATTATGAACAAGCATAAACTAGAATCAACTTACTCATTCCTGAACATTCTCTGTCTCCATCCCACACATTAGAAACAGCATGGCCCGTCAATAGGAGGTTAATCAAACTTTGGCTATAAACCAGAAAGAAACAGCCTATTAAAAGGGACGTACAATTTACTCCAGAAAAAGTGGTTATCTCTAACAAATGAAAAAAATATTGTATTACCCGGAGAGCTAAGCTCTATATTCCTTTAATTAGCGTATATTTGTAATTCAGTGATGCTAATATGATCTCTACTCTATCAATCAACAACTTGATATAAAAATGTAGCCCTGAATTTGAGAATTATTCCTCTGAAAATTCACCAATAACAGAAGCATTTCCTCAGAACTGATGCACTAAATGGAGCAAGCAGTGAAAAAGGCATGCTATGTCAAGTGTTGCTTTTAGCTATTATAAAGTTATAACTGAATCTTTGTCATAATGTCAATAATTCCCTAAAAGACTGATCAGTTACACAAACATAAAAAATTAGCCCACTAATCTATTTTAAGTGGTAGCAACCATATTTTCCAGCTTACCTTCCATGACCGTAAACAGGATCTATCAATGGCTCAGTTGCATCTTCAATTTCATTTTTTATGTTTTCAATACCCTGCAGAAAAATTAAAAACATTTTTGCTCTCTTGAGGAAAGAATTTCAACATTTACAACAACAGAATGCAACAGTAAAACATCAGGAGGCTGATGTTCTTATATGAACTGATACCTAAACACACTTCTTTCTCTTGGTAAGAGATGGTAGGGATAGACAAGGAAGGATGTTTCCAAGATCTGTAATTCTCCCAGATCAGAAGGGGAAAAAAAAAAAGAAAAAAAGGTCTGAGCTTTTAAAGTTTTTATGACAGAAATGTACTGCAACATGAAGATGCCATTCCATCCATTTATCTAGACTTGACTTATTTTACCAGTTGAGGTTAGTGCTCACCTTTTACAGAAGAAGTGTTACATGATCAAACTTTCTCTTAACAAAGAAACAAAACAAACACACGCAAAAAAATATCAAACAACCCACAAACCTTTGTCAGTATTACAGAATACAGAAAGAGCAATACTCCAAATCTGTTTGTCCACACTGAATATTGATCCCAAACTGAATCCTTCAGTTCAGGGAAGCTTTTGAATGTTCGTTTGCTAAAGAAAAAAAAAAAAGAAAAAGTACAAAAAAGGAGAATGTGTTTAGATGAAGCATTAGAATAGCATCACAAAGTACAACAAGAACTATTAATACCTAACGTGAAAACGTCCAAGTAAAAGCAGAGTAAAACTGGTGTTATATACAGAATGACACAGCAGCTGTTCTGGAGTTACTGTAACTGCCATAGAGTCGTTAGTATTTACCCATCAGAAGAAGAGAAATAATTCTGGAGCAGTGTGCAAAAATGAATATAGTTTTTATATGCAAACACTAACCATAAATTTACACATACTTGCAAAAGAGCTGAGTGGCTTGAACCAGTGATTCTACAAAACAGTTACTGAAATTGCGAATAGACTGTATGACACCAAAATAACGTTTGCATTGTACAGTGTTCTGAAAGTCATTCAGGCCATGAACAGTGGAGAAAAAAACTTCCACTTAACCAGGTAAGACTATCTTTCAGACCTTCCAAGTATTTATTACATCTCCTGTGAGAATTTGATTTTGTTAGACTCTAGCTTTGGAAAAAGCAAAATGTTCAAAACCACAAGTGGTACATTAACATTTGGGAAACTATCTGGTTGTATAACGGGGTTGCTGCCTGGATGATAAGGTAACACCAGGTGATCATATGTTTAAAAAGAAAAAAAGTAAAATAAAAACAGAGGAATGGAAGAGATCCATCAAGACTCCAGTGAAGCAACACACTTTCTATTTCTTGGGATATTTAGAGCTAAACACTGCATTTCAGAACACAAACATTATTTTTTATTAAGTAATTCAAACTAGATCACACTCTCTGCTTATCTTACACAAACTTAGGTATATTATTTTCTTTTTGATTTCTTGGACACTTTTAGTAAGTCTTGTTTAAAAAAGAAACAAACATCTGCAAAAATATATCCATAGATGGTTTTACTTTGGCTAACACTTGAGATTTTTAAACTACTTTTCATTAACCATGGAGTATACGAGGCACACAAGGCAAAGTCAGTTCTGAAATCCATCACTCAGCTCGATTTTAAGGCGTATGCCACAGCGTACATTTCCAGTGAGAAAGGCTGAGGAAAACTGAAGTGGTGCCACAAGTCAAAAGATCAAGGGGGTGAGTGGGAGGGAGGGGGAGGGCAGGAAATTAGTATTTTGATCGGAGAAGGTTACAAAAATTTTATATTCTCTTCTTTCCTCATATGACAATGGGTTTAAAGAACAAGTTATGATTACTACCAATACAATAAGCAGTAATTATTTCAGTTCTAATTAGTAACATTTTCCATCTCAAGTGTTTTTTTTGAAATTCTGTTGCTCTTTATTCCCTCTTTGGCGATTTATTTGTATAACATTCACAACTTTTCACTGTGAAAATAAAAGGCTATTACCCTTAAACTCACTAGAACTGTAAGCTCTGTATTTACACCCCAAAAAGAGAACAGTGTTTAAAGTATGAAACAAAAATCAGTCTTGTAGATGAAACATTTTTATAAATGTTTCTTACATTGTCCCAAATCAGGAGAAATACTAGATGACAAATTTTTTTTTTCAGTATATGTATCACAGATATTTCAGATAGAATCACCTGTGAAGGTTGTGTATAAAAAAATTGAGGATTAACATCTTTATTGTAAATGTGAATCTTAATTAGCTGTGTTCATATACTTGAAATGCACAAGTTATTTGGCCAATTTCACACACTACATTGCTCCAGTTTTATTTTGAAGCCTAATGCTTATGCTCAAAATAATATTCCATTTTAAACTGTAAAATGCAAAGAAAAACCCCCCAAACCAAAGTGGGAATCCAAGTTTAACCTGATGTGTAACACACACAAAGTTCCTCAACATGCCCCTTTCAGGGCTGTGAATATTAATGTAACTTCAAAATACTGTATTTTAAATGTTCCAACATATTACTTACTGAATTAATGCATGAAATCGCTCAAAGCCAAGCTCTTCGACAGCCAAGGCAGCTATACACAAGAGACACTTTTCAGCACTACACATGGCAAAAAAATGACACAAGATACACACAGCAAGCTAGTATACTTTCAAGCTTTAATTATATTTTTAATTTTTAATCTTCCCTTGACATTTAAATTTTTTAACTCATTAGTATAAACTAATTTACTGCAACATTAAGATTCCACCATACAAATTAGTGAGAACATTTCTATTTGGACTAATCAATTTATTAAAAGCACAAAGCCACTGGAGTGTGTAGCCTTGAAAATATTTGTCAAATACTAAGCTGTTAAGTTTGTACAAAACGTGGCAGTCACAAAGTCATCAAGCATATGCATACTAAAGATATAATTTTGCAGGTCAACAAGAAGTATTATTTCCTAGAAAAGCGAGCATGACTATTTGGATCATTTTATCAACGTAGGTAAGCTGTATTTTTTTCTTAAAATACACATTTCTGTTACTGAAATGTTGGGCATTTTTTTCCCCTTTTAATGCTTATTTATTAGAAATGCATATAATTATTCTACACAGTATTACACATCCTGTTTTTAAATAAATTCTCATTGTTTTTCTTTAATAATGGATAAATAGCCTTCCAAATAAGTGTCACGTCCATGACAGAAAAAAAAAAAAATACAGCATTAGTGTCTTCCCAAGTTCAACACAGGCTTTATACCTTTGTTCCCTTCACAACATTTCCAAATGAAGGAGATGAAATTAACTTTAAAAATCAGATTTTCTTTTACCAACAAAAAGTTACACTCGCCAGTTGTTTAATTATAAAATTCTATAGGCATTAAAATATTAAGACTGTAGCAGTCTTTAGTCCCCTCTATGTCCATAAGGACTTTATCTTCCTGCTAGTGAAATAATACACAAACCAGACAGATCTGCTTTCTGATAAAGGCCACTTAATGCTGAATATTTAAATGTCGTCTGACCATCTAGCTAGCGAATTTGACTGCATACAATTCATTAAAGACCTGAAGCGATTAGGGGTAATACTACCAATCAATTTTTCTCACAGTAATTCCAGAAAGGGCTTTTTATGTCCTTTCTGATTATATTTTGAAAGATGCAGCTGATTGCCTATGTGCAAATACAACTGATTCTCCACCAAAAGAATACTTTCATTTTCTACTTTGGAAATAAGGCAGCAGTAGTCCTAAGAGTGCAAGTTTTTGTCTTGTGAAAAACTACAAGAAATTGCTAAAATTAGGTTACTAAGAGCAAAACTGGACTTAAGAAGATCTATTTTTACGGTATTTTTGAAAAATATGAATTAATTAATCTAAATGGCAGAAAATTTCCAAACACACCTTTTTTTCCTTTTCTTTTTTTTTTTTGTTTAATTAAAAATTGTTTTTATAAGAAAAGTTATAAATGCTACAGGAACTAACCCCGCTCCAAGAACATATATTTTGAAGCACGAAGTTAGAGGGACTAAATCATATAAAGCAATCTTTGAACCTGGGAACTTGCACTACTACAGCCAACACATGGCCAGAACCAAGTCACTGGTATACACCACAAAAGCAGATGAAAAATGCAATTGCATTCAGTAAGTGTGCTCGAATCCACCTTTTGTTCACACAGCCGGATGATAGGCAGTTTCATTCTGTTACTACAGAACAGAGTGAAATGGTAGAAGAACTACTATTTGAAACAAAAGGAAAGAAGTAGAAATCCTGAAGAGAAGTGTAGCTATGCATAACCCAAACAAGGTTAAATAAAGACAGTGCTTAATGGAGAGGAAAACAACCAACAGCAATAGAACGAGCTGTATGAGAAATACAATTTTATAGAAAAATCTTTAAAATGATACTCTATCATGCTGTGTCTAATCATATTTCATGGTTTTATTATATATTCCCATATTCAATTCCCAAATAGCAGCAGCTTGCCATGTGGAATTGTATCTGTAATACTCCCCCCTAAACAAACCATCTCTTAAGTCCTACCAACGATGACAATGCCTGTTTCTATTTTTATTGATTACAGCAACCAAGCAAAAAATAAATTTATTCCTTTGCACTAGCAGTTAACAGAACTCTGCGTTATTAACATACATCTTTGTCCCAAGCCTAACCAGGCGAGAAGCTGATCTATAGTTAAATAGGAGGACAGAAAAGAAAAAAAACAAACACCACCTTAACAAATATATCTTAAATCAGCAAGTGTACTGCATTATACGTATAAGGTAAAATACTGTTTTAACTCTAGAGTACATACAAGAGATACATTCAGTGTCTACCAGGGAACGTAGAATATGAACAGTGAAAGAGATTAACTTTGCTCATGACAAAAGTAGACTGTTCATGGTGAATGCATCCTGCCCTTCTTAAGCACGTTCCATGGTATTAAGGACAAGTCAGGCAGAACTTGTAGACTCGTACAGAAATATGAAAAATGTACATATATAACAGATGGATTAGTTCATTAAGTGTCAGTATTGAAAGCAATTATTAATCGAGTGTGTGTTTAAAAAGACCTTCTGCTGAACATTTTCTACAGTTAAAAGTTCTTTAGAATAAGGCAATATATTAATAAACAGGACAGTAAAAGCCTATTGATAACTAGGCTCTAATTCACTTTTTCTTCAAAGGAAACTTCATAATATGAGCAAGAGCTTCAGAGACAACTAAAAAATCCACAGAAGTTGGGAATTTGAGTTACAACTGCCTCATTATAGAAGTTTGGGTTTTTTTTGAATAGAAAAGTTGTCGATACAACTTTTTGTATATTACCTTTTCTTAATCAAAAAAAAGCTCACTTTGGAACTTTTACATGGTGACCTTCTGTTTTTTCAATCAAGTAACATTTTAATTATTATTGTTTCAGCCTTCTAAAGCACATGGAGCATTTGACAGAAGCAGATGAAGATGACTTGTAACATAAAGAGCTCCAACACTACTAATTGCTATAGCTAGCTGCACACGTACAAATCTACTTGTACAATTCTTACTCTGTAGTTATGCCACAAACTGCCGAATAACATATTCCTTCCATCAAAAGATGGCACTTTATAAGCATGTTCTCATATGAAGAGTTTTTCATACTTCTTAAGGGACACATTGGGAACAAAAACTAAAAGAAAAAGAAGCTCATCTTTTAACACATTAGATATCTTCTATTAAATAATAAATACACATCTCAATGATCATGGGCGCACAGTTAAAATTTCCATATCACTAGCTCCGCAGCTGGTAGATATGACTGGATGCCGTATCTTAGTGCAACAGATGATGTTCATGCGATCCTTGATGTCCATAACTAATGAAGGAATCAAGAGATTTGCAAAAAGCAGATAACCAAAAAATTCTAACCTACAAAAAATTCTGTTAATCTACTAGAAGGTGATTTGATTAAACTCTTTTGGTACTGCATAGAATCAAACCAAGGGAAAAAGCCTACTTCTCTGTAACAGGGGATCCAGAATATTTCAGAACAGATAAAGCTTTGCAGAATTTCCTACAAAAGCTCTTCTGAAATAAAGCAACAAGTGACAAGTTACAATATTCCTCCAGTATTAGGAAGCATATAGATTTTTCCAAATTAAAGACACATCAGGTCCTAATAAATTACAAAATAAAACATAAAAGATTACGTAAATTGCTCAAATTCGACAAACACGTATGTTAGAACACCAGTGACAGAAAGCACATTCCTTTCAACAAAAAGGATCAATGACTCTAATTACAACAGACAAAAATCTGTCTATTGCTAATGGAATCATGAAGGCAAAAACCCCATCTGTGTAATAATAAAAAATAGTGGCCCCTCAAAAACAACATAATACTCCGCTAAGTGATGGGTACTTTAGAATAGAAATACATCTTACAAGGTTGTTCCTCTTGACGACTAGATTCTGCAGGACTTTCAGAAATACTAGCAGTTTCTTCAGTTGTTTTTCCTCTTATCCATGTTGCCAGGGAGTACGACTCAGAATTATCAGAGCAAGCCATTTCCAAAATATCACATAATGTATGACAGAGAAGGTTCTTCTGCTCCTCTTCTGAAAGATCAGAAACCTAAATGAGTTCAATTGCTGCTAATCAGTATCTTATATAAGCTACTAGCATCTTTTTTATACATTAATTTTATCTAAATAATTGAGTTTATTACTTTTATCTTATTAATTATTAATGTTAATTGCTGTTTGACTATACTGGACCAAAGAATTATAAAGCTGTCTTCAGAAAAAAAAATGTGTTTTAATACGATTTCTAATCCATTCCTTCCCTAACAACAGATTTCAATCAAATATTTATAAAACACAGAAGTACTACAGACAGGCATAGACCTCACAAATGGGAGTTTAGAGACATGTGGTATACGTACTGTATGCCTCATAAAATGGCACGGGAGCCCACTTAAACAAAAAAAACCAGTGTAAAATATTTTGAATTCTTTGTACTAGGAGATGCTTTACAAATAGATAAAATGGGAAAAATAAAGAGGGGAAAAAAAGGTCTCGGTACCTGGACAGTCCCTCCAAGTAGACTTTTCGCTGGTAAAAAGCCTCTTCAAAAGGAATGCCTTTGTTATCAAAGCATAAAATAATATTAAAATACAGTACAATACCAACTTTTACATTATGTCACAAGCTCTATAGCAAAGCATTTTTGCATGTTATTAGAAGGGTTTCAAGCTGGTCATTGTTCAGTAGGAGACCCTGAGACTGCACTGTTTACTGATTTTTCCCATTCAAACTAACTACAAAGGTGGCCTCATACCTACGTTCACTATTTTGAGTTTGAACTTCAAGTACGCTTCAAATAAGCAGAGTGCATATTTACAAAAACATCTCCAGACTCACAGGACCACAGTAATGGAGGTGGAAATATTCTGCAATGTAACTGATGAGTAGTACAAAACAACTCTAGTCACTAAGACAAACCCCTCTGGTAGTTAAAAAGCCCACCTGTTTTAACAATTGCAAGTCATAATTCATAGATCAAAGAAAACCTTTGCATCTCCATATCCCTGCTTTGTTTTCCATCAACACTAATGTTGCAATTAACAAAGAAAAAAACCAAAACCCAAAAAAGATATGCTCTAAGTAACAGAGAAGGAACAATGAAAGAACAAACTTTGGGAAGCAAGCTCTTGGTCTTTCTAATTACTTTATTAGATGCTGTTTCAGGTATTTCCAGCACCTTAAAAATAACTCCTTCAACTGTCACTTCTTCCCTGACAGACTCACCCTGTTTTTCTGTCACAGGTCTTTAGCACACCTTTTTTAGTAATTCACAGCAGCAGTAGGCACTGCAAGATCTGTTTGATCCCTTCCTCCTTCCCTAGCTGGAACTCAGCCCACTTTTAAACATGCTTTAAATACTCAATTTCAAGGAAATTAAACTACATATAAATCTGGAAAAACACTGTCTGTAAGAACATTTGATATGGTAAAGACTTGGCACTGCCTTTAAGGAGCTGGCTAGTCCTACTCTTTACTCTCTCCACTCTCCCCTCAAATAAAAGACTTGTAATTCTAACATCAGAGACCAGACACTCTACATCTGGTTTTAAGACCACAGAACCAAGCAGAGCAATGTTATAGAGTGCATTTCATAATAAATTTTTTTTCTATTGATTGTTTACAACCTAAACAAGTGATGCTTCTTCCTATGGAACAAGTCTTTTGGTAGGACCAGCATTTAGAGCGCCTTGAGGTAACCATAACAGGGGTTCCTGACTACCACATTACACACACCAGAGATGCAAACAATTCCACAGTCAGCTGTCTGACCCAGATACCTTCCAGTTCATGATCAGATTAGCTCTGCCACATGGCTTTAGTATGTCCCCTATCAGTGGACAAGGCCTCAACTCAGACCTAGACATACCTGCAGAATTTGATCTGTAAGAGTCAAAAGCAGGTTACCAGAAAAAGTCATCTGGCCCATGACTCAATGTCTGCCTGTCTCTACAGAGTGCTCCTAAGAGAATGAAGAGCAACCGCAGATTAGACAAACTGCTCTAGCAGAATGGATCCAGCCTACAGGTCTCATATCTACACAGTAGTCCAAATTGCCCCAGAAACAGCATTTCAAAGAGTATGCCCATAGTCTACAAGACACAATGGAGTAAGAAACCAAAAAAATCACAATCACAGTTGGTTGAGTGTATCTGAAGCACAAGTGAAATCCTGAGCAAGTATCCAGCATAAAACATATTCACCTGACATACTTCAATTATTCTGCTAACTAGGACTTTGAAAGTATAGCACTTATTTTCTCACATAGGAAACCTTGTTAGGTTTGAAAATCTATTCCTTCAAATATTTCTAATACAGTTTGCTAAAGCAGCCATTGTGACACAGATATTACCCTTCTTAAAGACAGGGAATTTGAGATAAGAAAGGATTAGGATTACATTTATATCTGATCTTTTACGTCTCCCCTTTATCCTGCATTTCCCACTTTAAAGTTACCTCTGCTTGGATCAACCTGCCGCACTTCCTCAAACAAATCCACTTCTGCAAAATCGTAGTTCAAAATCAGCCCATCTCTGCTTTTTTACAGAGTTTTTTTTGTCTCCTCCACACTATAATTATGAAATCAAAATACAACTGACCTGCAATATTTTCTGTATTTATTTTAGTTCCACATATATAGACAAAAGAAAAAATTCTGGGCTTACTAATTCTGAACCATTCCTATAATAAATGCATCTTACCTGTACAGGTGCAATCACTGCACAAGGGCCACCTTCAAATTGTTCTAATGCAGTTGACTCAGATTCACTAAAGACAAATCCTGTCACATGAAAAAAGACTGTATTTAGTGAACTATGTAAACAAGCACATGTTTATGTATACTCCTTCCCTAACAAAAATGACACCCAATTTATTCACCTTTAAAGATAAGACAGGTTTTCAAGATTTTTTTCCCCTGATCATGCAACAGAATGTGATTAAACTATGTGAAGAAAAAGAAGTCATGAATACAGGAAAGAGCACAGAAATGAATTATTTATCTCAGCAATGAAATCATGACCACAAAGGGCCACAGCTAGGGTTTTGAAAAAATGAAAGGTTTTCTAACAGTAAAACTGACACTAGGGCATATGTGGTTGGATACTTACACCAGTTTTCATTTTATTACGTTTTATTTCTTATAAATTAATTAAAATTTGTTTGTAAGTGATAATATTTTGTCTCACATATGTAAAAAAAATAATCATCTTCGGACCTTCACCATGCATAATACATTTCTATTCCCTATGAAGGGCACAGCATGCCTCCCACTGATCTCATTTTTGGCCTATCAGTGCTTCCTATTAAGACTGAAATATGCTAAGTAACTCAAATACTCACTTGCAACCACTGAAGCAAGCCTCTTAATGGTGTTCTTTCACAGAAGATAAACTATGTTTACTAAGATGCAAGATCACCTATTTTCCCCCTCCAGCTTTAATGTATTTGTATTTCAGAATTATCTTACAGTCACATAATAGAGCAAGGGCTGGAGCAGTTACTGAAATTTTTTTTGTTACCACCTTACCCTTAAACTTGTCTTTAAGATACAGTGACTCATAGCTTGCATTTTTCATAGATAAATGCATTACCTTGATGAAGCTGACACATGGCAACTTAGTCACAGTGAATGATATTTTGCATTATTCTTTTAAGTGCTGATTAAGATTATGCTAAAGTGACTCTAGTTCAATGTAATCTAGAAACCATGCAACTGTAACCAGCAGCTAACCAGCAAGCGCAAGCAAGTGGGGGCAGAGGGAAAAGGGATACACACGCGTATTTTCTCAGCAGTGTCAGTCTCAGTAAAACCAATATTCAGTGTTTCTTTCCCACGATTTCTCCCTTTCCCAATTCCATAACATTACATGCTGCCATATCAGAAGCATTCCTGACCCTGGATGTGAATACAAACTGGGGAAATGCATCCCCCCAGTGCAGACTTCCGCACTACTGCATGACAGGTAAATCATCCCAAGCAGCAAAAGAGAGGACTGTTGCATGTTTTCTAGGTCATATTTCATCACGGAAATGATAGTTGTTCAACAACAATGTGAATTTTTTTTTTTTTTAAGATGGATCAATGTAGCCTTAGATCTTAAAAAAAAAAAAAAAAAAAAAAAAAAAAAAAAAAAAAAGGTTTTTCCCCTGTATCTGACGGCAAGGCTTCAGGGTTGGGGTTTTTTTTAACTGAATGTGGAAATGTGCATTACGTAGATGTATTTTATATCCAAACCCCAGATAGACATCATGCCTACATACTTAGATCTGGCATCACCTAAAGTAGCAACAAAGCTCCATTAATCCATACTTCAACGAAAGTTTGCACTAGTGTCATTTCACTCCCCTGTTAATATGCCCCAATAAGAAATATCACTAGTCCTTTAAACTTTCTGAATTAGTTTGTGCAGGCGTAGCCATATTAAAAGGTAAGTCTTCCTCTACTTTGAAGCATTACTGCATGCCATCTAAGCACACTGCAACAATAGGTTTTTTTAGTTGTTTTAATGATTTAGCCACTGCACAAAAACAACATACTTGGATGTGGTACCATTAAACCACACTTAAGAAATCTTGAATTTGTTTCACATTCTTCAGGCTTCTCATAGAAAGCATGAACTGTCTCAGCTTAACCCTGCCCTGTTTTTCAAAACTGCTTCCTAAAAATAAAGAAAATCGAGTGTGATCCACCAGAGTGAACACAAATTTGAGACAGACAATGCAAAATTGATACTACACAGAATTTGACAGAATACAACCATAGGAAAAAACCCATATATAATACGTAAAGAAACACTTCATTTCTTTTTACCTAAATGCTGCTTAATGCTTAATAAACATCAAGGTTCTAAAAGCTGTTAAGCAAAAAAATGGGATTCAGGGATTTTGGTTTTGCTCTCTTTTAAAACTTTTACAAAGTCTGAAGTCAGCTCAGGTAAAATTTCAGAAACCAGCAGTCTGAAGTCCAGCTGGGTTCAAGTCTACCTCAGCCTGCAATTGCACTTACTCACCTTTTTTGCCCTCCACAATAAACATATCTTGGGCAACCTCTGTAAACACTCATAAGCCCCACGTTCTTCTTTATAATTTGTACGAATGGCCTGGCCACCCTCTAAGCTACCAACTAAGACCAGCATCTCTAATCCTGACTCATTTCTACTTACTCTCACTCTTAACCAGTCACATCTATCATACAGCTCTTTTCACAGAATCACAGAATGGCAGGAGTTAGAAGGGACCTCTGGAGATCCTCTAATCCAACCCCCCTGCCAAAGCAGGTTCACCTAGAGCAGGCTGGACAGGAATGCATCCAGGCGGGTTCTGAATATCTCTAGAGAAGGAGACTCCACCTCCTCTCTGGGCAGTCTGCTCCAGTGCTCTGCCACCCTCAAAATAAAGAATTTTCTCCTCATTTGAGATGGAATTTCCTGTATTCCAGCTTGTGCCCATTGCCCCTTGTCCTGTCACCAGGCATCACTGAAAAGAGTCTGGCCCCATCCTCTTGACATCTGCCCTTTAGATATTTATAAGCATTGATGAGATCAAGATAAAAAGATCAAGATCTTTCACTCAAGATAAAATTTCAGGAGCAAAATAGATGTAATGCAGCCAAAAAGAATTTGTGGGTTTTTTTTAATCTGCCTGCCTTCTATTTATGAGTGTAATTATCATTCTTTACCTATAAGAAACATAAAATAGTATAATTATCATTCATCTTCCTTGTCATTTATAACCCTATTATATGCTCCATTGACCCCATTTTTTCAATATCACTACTTCTCTACTGCTTTAACCTCTCTGTTGGAGGGTCGAGGGGGGTGGGGGGAAGTAGATCTAGATTCCTGTTGTTAATCAGTGCATTGCATAATATTTGGAGTTATGGTGACTATGATATTCCCAAATCCGTCTTTATATCATTTGCCCACTATTAACCACATAAGACAAAGTTTTATTCTCCTTACTTCCCCAAAACTTAGCATTTACCAAGACCCACTTTTTTTTTCTTACACCTAATTCCTAGCTCTTTTACATATATTTTACCAAAATGAATGTATGACTTAGTTACCTACTCTTGTCTTTCATCTAATACTCCACATCATGGTCCAAAGTACTACAAAAAACATTCATTCTTCTATTATGACTGCCCCGTTGCTTTCCTGCATCTTTTTATTATTGGCCTATTTCTACAAAAAATTTTTCTTTTTTTAAATCCAAGACACTCTAGACATTAGTACCACTCTCATTTTACAAAGTATGCTGTATACCATCAGTGTTTTCACTCTGTGCAAGAACTAATTCTAGCTGAATGAGAGACGAGGGGAGTAGCTAAAGAGCATGCAATGTTAACCACATTTAAAAAAACCCCAAACTTGCTGTGTCTCTGATCCAATCTAGCTACAAAGATGCTGCGCTATTCGTTTTTTGTCCTGTTCTCTGCCAAGCCAGCCTCTCACCATAGAACTGTGTTTCTTTTTCTTTTTTGGGATACAAGAACTGCCTGACAGAGACACTAGAATAATCCATTATTACCCAGTACGAGGTTTACAACATGTCTTAACATTTCATCCTTTCTCTAGAGCTGGGTGTAGAACGATAGACACATTTTGCATACGGCTTTGAGTTTTCAAAGTGTGTTTTTATAGTAAAATGAAACTTCTGAAATTTTCTGTGGTGAAAAAAAACCGCAAACAAAACAACTGTTTCCCACACACAAAAAGAAAGGAGTGTTTACTACAACAATACCACAACAAAACTGCACTTAATGGGTTGCGGATAAAGAGCCAGGAAGTCCTGGAAGGGTTTGAGGAAAGTATCTAAATTACCTAGTAGGCTATCACTAAATTGAGCAACAAGGTGCCAGAAAACAAGGTAAGATGCCAATGTGTCCACCTTTTTTCACACCTTTGTAAAACAAGACAGCTCTGTGAAACTTCTGAATTTTGACTGAAACTTCTGAATCTGTACCCTGGCAAGAGCCTTCTATTGCGAGCACTCCTCAAGATCTCTTACTTTCTTTAAGCCTGTCAGCCTTATCTAGAGTAAAGAATGTACTCGGTAGCACCATACCCTTTCTTAAAGTAAGGACAATGTCTTTTCAGATATTCCTTTTTGGGCCCAGGCAGCAACTAAGAGTTTTAGGGTTCACTAATTATTTAGATAATTGTGTTAACAGGGCATTTCAAATTCTTACTGCTCTATGTGTATTCCAACTACATTAGCCACCACGCCCATTAGCCAGAAAATACTATCTTTTTAACCACTTAATGTACATGTTCACACCCCATTTTTTCCACAGTGAATGGTATCTTCTATTCTCCTTACAGTTTAACAGTGCTGAAAGGACTGTTACTTACACACAATGACACAGACAGTCCTTCCAAAAACTCTATTTCTGCCCTAAAACCTAACTTTTCATTCAGCAAGCTTCACAAGAGGTTTTGTGTTCTTCAGAATGAATTAATTATTTTAGGACAACTCTGCATTATGGAAGTACATGAAATAAACATTTAAATCTCACATACAATAGAAAGGGATTTGACAGTCTGTCTGAAACAGCAAGATGTGATTAATTTGTCTGTAGAGACAGTATCACTATCCCAAAACCAATATGTCACTCCAAGGGAGGAAAGAAGAAAAAAGTCTACCAGCATAAAGTTGAGAACTGAGTTTCGTCCCTAGAGAAGGGTGTTAAGTAGCTCTTCACAGCAGCATGTCCCCGTTGTTTTTCCAAAAGCTACTATTGTCTCACATTTAATAGCAGTATGGCTTGCGTTAGCAAGAAAGACCACTTACTCCTGGCAGAATTAGCAACATCTATTTAAACTGAAGCAACATCTTCTACTTTAACAGAAGCTCCAAACCAATAATCACGAGTACTTTTTCATTTGAAGACCTCAATATTTTTCCCACATGATATGCAAATTCCTGGCAGCAGGTTTGGCTTCTAACTTCTTACTTCATTTTTACGGATGCCTTAAAAGCAGTCCACAGACCATGACCTGAAGACCACTCACCAAGGTTTACTTTGCTAAATGTGACCGCCATCGGTAAAGCAGAAGCTTCAAAAGCAGTTCCACCAAAAGATTGCAGAGGCAACACTTAACGGCAGACAAGCAGCAACAAGCAGGCAGAGGTGGGCCAATAGGTGTAACGTCCTCCAGCTGTTTGCACAATCCACCCTTCTCTATACCCTAACTGTGAATATTAAATGAAAAATGCTTTTCTTCCTGATTAACTGTCTGCACTGAGTAATATGGAACTCAAAGAGATGGAAAGCAGACATGCAAATATTCTATAAATCATGGTCATCAAAACATTTTAAAAAAATTACATAGATACCAATGTGTATTTTGCTTTCATCACCCAAATGAATTAAATATCATTAAATTAAACTCAGAGTTACACTTTTCAAATTGCTACTTCTATTTAAGACTTTGAAGAGTGGCAAGTATTCCTTTTGCACAAAATTTATCTGCTTGTCTGGTAAAAATATTATTTCCTAGTAACCCTAACTTGATCATGGTCAAGTTACAGCTCCAATGACTTAAAAACAATACTAGAGGCTCCTCAATCAAGGATGTCATAAAAGCCATTCTGGTGATGTTTAAACGTACCAGACCAGAAACAGAGTTCCAGGCATGTAAAAAAAGGAAACCTGGAAAGAATAGGGGAGAAAGAAAAGGAAAGTTGTCAATCTACTCACCCAGCTCTCAACCTGGAAGCTGGAAGTGGAGCCAGATAAAATGGACCTTTTTACATTGTACATTACCCATATACACGAACTGTAGTGTTAAAACCTTCACGCTATTCTTTTGAAGTTAAACAGCCATTTTAAAAGATTAAAAAGACTAAAAGTCCCATATCTTTCTTTCCAAAGACCAGTGAGAAAACAGCTTAGGTAATTCTGAAAGGATGCTGCACTCAAACCTGCCAGACATTCATAGTTGTGTAGACCTGATGCCACATGCCTTAGGGCTGATCTGAAGAGCAGCTTTATGAATGGAATTTGTCTCTTGGATCAATGAAGAAAATCACTCCTAACATTGGTATGTTTCTTTAGGGTTCAGTCCTCCTCCTAACTCCTTCCCAAGTCATCATATCTATGCCAGGAAACACCAAAGTGCAGACCGAGCCTTTGCACTACATTCCTCTGGGTCTGCTTTGAGGATTCTGGTAAACGGGATACATACGGTTCAAACTGCAAATTCTGCTGCAATCATAAAGAAAAAAAAAATATATAATAAAAAAACAACACACAAACCCCCCCAACAAAACTGCAACAACAGCTTTGCAGCTATGCTTTTGTTAAGTCAGGAGCCAAAACAATATATTTAAAGTTGCCAACGCAGCAAACTGAGGGAATTACTGTCACTAACTTCAAACAACATACCCACATTAGCTAGATCAGTTCTGTTAACTGCCCGCAGATCAGTCTCTCTTCAGTTTTGACCAAACAAATATGATGGTTAACGAGTTTCGTGCATGACGAGGATTCCTGGAACATTGCTATCTTTACTGAGAAACTAATTGGTTCAAGTCTTATATTCCCCAACACCCTCCCCATTCTTTACTCTTCTTTCTAAATGTAAATTATAGTTCTCAGCTTCCAAAGGGTTTGAGACAGGATCAGCCAACACTCACAAAGTATCTGAAATAAACACCAGTGTTGGCTCTATACTCTAAAAAACCCCACCAAACCACAAAAAAAAACCCAGCCCAACACCAAACCAGTTGTTTAAGCAAGCATTTATACTTCTTTGATATTTTCTGCATATATGATGTGAAACAAGGGTCTATCTTTTAAACTTGGAACTCTTTGGAAATGATAAAGTTTGATTATTATGTTTGGGTTTTTTTAATCTTGATGAGTCAGCGTTGACATGACTCCTTTGCAGTAGGTAAATGGTGCAGAACTTTTTCAACAAAATAGAAACTGAAAGTTGGGTAAATGTACTATGCTGCTACACAACATAAGGGACTGAAACCGACTTTTCTGATTCCCAGCACAAGACCTCCAAACAACACAGTAAGTTGTCACGATGTGTTTTTACTACACAAAATTGATGATATTAAAGAGGATATAGAGAAGGGAATAGATACACTACACAGCATAGTTACAGGACTTTCCCTAAAGACAGATAGGAAATAATAGCTGCTTTCCAGGAGCTGCCAAGAACATGAGAGGCCTTTCCATTAATCTTTCACAGGATCACAATTGTGGGGCATTACAACATACATTTCAATAAATTTTGAAACTGCTAAAATTTCATATACGAACTATCTTGAAAATGTCAATTTCAGTAATCTAACATTATCAGTTAAAGAAATAATTAAGCTTTTTAACATCAATTCTTTTTTCTGACTTCGCACAAACCTTATACTGAAACAGCAACACTCTACCAAAACTTAAAGAAAAATTTCAGAAAGTAATTATATTTCCTTAAAAACAATAAATTCACTAGGAAAAGTACTAGCTCTACTACACCGGCTTAAATTTTAGAACTTAGGAGGAATTTGGCATTTTTTCCCCAAATACTTCTCACTGAATTACCCGAACACAGATTAACCTAGGGAAAAAGAGAGGCGAGCCTGGTAATGCACTGTGTCCTGTGACGGGGGAGAAACTGTGCAGCTCCCAAATCAACATCGCACATGCATCTACTGAAACTATGTAGATGACAAAACTCTTGTTTAAAAAAAAAGAAGACCAAGGAACAGAGAACACTATCCTTTTGCTTCAGGCAACTTTACCCTGAGACCTGAATGCATTAATTTTTAGGGTTTTTTTAAAACCCATAAATTCCACTATCATTTGTGAATTTTCTCCAGGAATTAAGGATGTTTTTATTATGAGCTTCATAACCATTACTAGAATTCTTCAAAGTTCACAGAAAGTTACAGAGAAGGCTATTATTCCCTTCTTTTGGCTAGGACAGGTACACAGACAGATACCTTGCATATCATTTTTATCGTTAAGTCTCTGTACTACGCCTTGCAACTGCAGTTTTGAAAGAATACCAGAAAGCCTCCATCAAGAAGAAACTATGCGTAGGTTGCATAATTTAAATATGGAAAAAACATCTTACAAATACTCCAGGTTCCATGGTTATTGTTGTTTTTATCTCTTGCCACATCCTAAAGACGGTATGCACCTGCTTCAATCGCCAAAGAATCAGTTTAAAAAACCCCACAACTGTGGGTCTCTGTCCCAAGCCTGTCCCCACTTCTGAGAAGTCGATTTGTGACTCCCACATTCTTTGCAAAAATAGGCAACTTACATTTACGTTTCCATGACCTATGTAAAATAATGGCATCAGATGCTGCTGAAATATACTTAAGAAATATATTCCCTTCCCTACTCTTTTAAGTTCCTTTGAAGGTTTGTGGCAGAAGACGACCAAGCGGCAAAAAATATTATTTAGCAAGTGAAACTGCTGCATCATTTTTCCCGTGGGCCACACGCTGGGCTGCCGGTGACACAGGAACACGATCGCAAACAACTATCGCCGTCCCCGTCCGCAGAGGGGCGCAGGGGGCCCTGCCCCGCGGAGCGGCGCCCCCCTCCCCTCACAGACACACGGACGCGGGCCGACAGGCGCGGCGGAGCCCGGCGGGGGCGGCTGCGGGTGTGTTCGGGCAAGTGGGCCGAGGACGGCGAGGTGGGCCGAAGAAGGACCCCCCGGGGAGGAGGCCAGGCAGGCAGCCGGGCGGGGGAAGGGCCGGGCGGGGAGCGGGGCCGGGGCACGGCGCACGCAGATACCTTGCGCCCAGCGGCAGAAGATGGTGTCGGCCAGCCCGCGGGGCCCGGCCTTCTTGCCCCACACCAGGTGGACAAGCTCCTGGCCCGCCTCGGACATGACCGGGGGGAGCGGCGGCGGCCCTGGGGCCGAGCGAACGAGGCGTCTCCCGGCGGCGGAGGCGGCTGTGGCAGCCGCTGCCCCTGCGCAGGGGAGGGGCGGAGCCGCGCCGGGAGGGCGGAGGGCGGGGCCGGGCGGGGCGCTCGCGCGGGGGGCGGGGCCTCGCCGGGCGCCTCGCGGAGCTGCGCATGCGCGACTGCGTCTTTTCCGCCTGCCCGGCAGGCCCTACTGCTTCCGCAGGCGCCGGAAGCGGGGGGGGGGAGGAGGGGCGGTTTAGACGGGCGGTGCACGCGGAGGTGCGCTCCGTAGCCGCGCAGCGACCGTTGCTCCCTGAGGACACTGTTGGGCGAGGGCGGAGCGGCGGCTGGCGGGGAGCGGGCAGCGGGCAGCGCCGTGAGGGCAGGGCCCGCTCCGCTCCGGTAGCGGTAGGCCCGGCGGTAGCGAAGGTGGCCTTTTAAGTCTTAATGTGAAGCAGACGGTAGTCAGCGTAAAGACTCCTAATCTGCATATGGGCTGGATATAGCAAGAGATGTCAGGAATTGAGAATCATACCGGTAGAACTAGAGAGCTTCCTCTCAGTATTTGTTGTATAGTGTCTTGTACAAGCGCTAACATATAGGTAAAATGTAGTGCTTCCATATATACATGAAATTTTTTTACTGTTTTAGAAACAGTTCTCTTACCTGGCAGTACCTGTATTCATACAGTAGTTTGAAATGAAGAATGAAAAGTAGCCATACAATTTTCTGGAACTGTTTAGGAGTGGTGTTAGATGGACGTCTCATGAGCTTGAAAAGATTCAGATTTGGAAAATTTGGTTTATCTAATTTAGTAATGAGTTTTTCAGTAGAGATTCTAGAAATACAGACTGGGTATTTTTATAAAAGATGTTGCCAATTTTTTTGAAAGACAATTTGAATGGAAATTCTTCATGGAGGCTTTCTGGTCAGTGTGTTGCGCAAGATTAACAGACTTTATTCAACAAAATTCTTTGGAAGGGTGGTAGCCATTACCACTGACAAAACTGGATTAAGGGTATTCTCTTAGGAAAAAGTGTTTCAATCTAAAAGTTTTTTGTGTGAAACTGTATTGCGTATGTGTTGTGATTTAAGCCCAGCCGGCTGCTAGGACCAAGCAGCCACTGGTGCAGTTCTCCCCCTTCCCCCCAGAAGGGCAGGGAGAAAAGGAGGGGAAAGGAAAAGGGAAAAAAACCTCGTGGGTTGAGATAAAGGCAGTTTAATACAACAGTAACAGAAAAGGAAAATAGTAACAACAACAGTAATACTACCACAAGTCACTCTTACCACCCGGTGAATTGATACCTTCCCGAGCAGTGATCATGGATTGCCCCCTGCCGGCCAACCCCCGTTTATATACCGAGCATGATGTCTGTGGTACAGAATATTCCATTAGCCATTCCTTTGTTCTGTCTATGCTGCTTCTCAGCTTCTACCGGAAGCTATAATGAGTCGTTGAAAAGTATGAACATGGGCTAGCAACAACTAAAACAATACACGTTATTGACATTCACAGCGATCGCTAGAAAGAAAATTAACTCTTTCCCAGCTGAAAGCAGGACTGTGTGCCACTTGGAATTCATGTGGAGTGAGGTGGAATTGAGCTGTAATATTGTGCCCGCCCACTTTATCTTCCTCATACACTTATTACTTTTATGGAGATTGAGCACAGATTGAGTCCGTTACGTGTGCAGTCATTCTGAATTAAGTATGAAAACAGCCAATATTAGGGTGTTTGTAAGCTTTCTGACATGTCATACCACAAATTGATCAGAAGATGGTGTGGTTGTACTTCCGATTTTTAAGCATTTTCAAATACTTGCACAGTTAAGCATTTTCTGAATAATTACTGACAAGCAGTCAATTTCCTTCAGTATTAATTAACAGAATGGATTCTGTATTTGCATAAGTAATGCTTATAATGGTCACTTTTTGATTTTTAGCGTAAAGAACAACTCCAAACAAGTGGAAAGAATTTAATTAGAATTAAAGGCATCATAACAACAAAATCATGTTCTGTGCATACTATAATAAAGGCTGTAATGTTCTTTAGTTTTGTGTGTTTTGAATCAGTTGTTCAGTAAAATGCAATTTTTCTGGTAGATGTAGTACTTTTGAGTTTAATATTTGGTATAGCAGCCTTGAAATTTTCAACATCCCATGAGCAGGAGGAAAATATCAAAGCATATATATTTTAAAGTTTTTGAATATACATTTGAAATATTTCAGAGAAGAGTATATATCAAAATGGTGCAATTGTGCAAGCGTAAGTCAAGTAGCTCAGCAAAGTTCAGACTGTCCATTGATAGGCAGGCTTTACGAGGAACTGCAAGTTCTAGCCTGTCTCTTCAAGCTGTTGGGCTTGTTCTGCGGAAGCAAACTTAATGTTGTCATGGATGCTGGGGGTGCAATTCAAAAAACTGAATTCAGTGAACAAGTGGAGAATTGAGGGGAGAAGGCACTGTAGAACAAAGGTGCTGAGCCTACAACTGGACAGCTGTGTGGAAGAGGATGGCACCACCCAGAAGCACCAAAAGGCTGGAAAAGCTCCTCCACTTCCCTCTCTGCTGTGTTGGATCATCATTTGCACATTGTGGAAAGGAAGTTAATTAGAATGAGTGTGCCCTTTGATTTCATGGGTGCAAACAGGTATTCACACTGAAACAGCTGTAAGGAAGAGCTCAGTCACAGCCTTGGGAGTTTTGAGCCAGAAGAGGCATTGCAGTTTAATGTGCTCTAAATAAGCACAACAGGTTTACTTTCTCATCATGGAGTGGAATAATGCTTATCAGCTGCACATCTGTGATCATAGACCCACAGGTGAGCTAGCAGCTGATATTCCTGTAAAGTCACAATATCAAGTTAAATTGAATTTGTATTTCTAACCTGAGTTAAAATGACAAATAGCTACGTTTTGGTATAGTAGCAGTTTTGTTGGATAGTGAAGTTTTAGGCTAATACCCTGCATCGTGTAAGAATGATTACACCTTTAAAATGTTTCACCAGCCACTGACTCTTGTATACCTCTGATATTGCTAATTTGCTCCATATAATTTCAACACAAATATGAGAAAACACGTCTTCAGAGTTACTCACTGTACTTCAAAAGCAAAGACAGTAATGAGAGACACTTGAGTTGGTTGGCATACAGCATGTGCAGTTCAATATAGACAAATAAAAATTAATGAATCTGGGAACAAGGGAGCAATTTTGGGCATGTGTGCCAACCAGAACAATCTGCCATGTGCTGGTTAGGAAAAGCATTAGGAAATTATTTTGGAAACATCACTGAAATCATTAGCCTCAGTAATATAAATGGTAAAATGCAAACCATGTAGTCAGTGGTAGCAAACAACACTGAATATGAATGAATGAATGAGTCTGTGGCTGTCATCAGTTAGGACTTTTGATCTCTCGCTGATCATCTTTTAAGTTTTGGGCACTCATAAGCTCACTCATATGTTGCATATGCATACCAAAGCATTGGACTGGAAGATATGTATGTGAATTTATGTAGGTAGTTGGGTTGAAGTTGGCGAGGAGGAAACTAAGAAAGGGGCATTAGGAGAAAAGCATACCAGGAAACTGGTATTTTGGAATTAGGAATGTACCAGGACTTCTGGTTTTTCACGTTGTTGGTTTTGCTCACTAGGGGAGAAAGTAAGAGCTCGATCAGATCTAATATCAGGTTGACCTATGTTATATGAAGGTAAACTACGTGTTTCGGAAATGGAGTATGTGTGGATTGAAGTCTGAACTCTGAGTAAAGAGTGTGCAAATCAGCACAATAACACATGGAAATAGTATTTTCTAAAATTATGAAACAGTGGTATTTAGATCTTGTTTCTGTGGACTCTGGGATGTATGAACTGTACTATAAAGTCAGAGTTTCATGGAAGATAAATAAAACAGCAGACTTCTCTGCATATTGGGTCTTTACCTCCTTAAAAATGTTTGGAGGTGTACATATCAAGAAAGATTAAAACTCACTGCTCTACAGCATTGCTTGGATATATTCCGAGTAGTATGCATGGATTTGAACTACTTTTTCAAATAGTTTCTATTAAATGCACAAATGCTTTTCCCTTTTTTTTTAAATGTTGGACAGCCATCATGTGGTTGGTTTGGTGACTTAATGTGCACTTTTAAAAATGTCTGCAAGTTTTCTTTTTTCCCTCTTAAATAATATGCACTGTTCGCTTTTTTCGTTGTGGAATGCTGTTAATTCCCTCTGCAAGCTGGTTTGGCAGTTTTGGGTTTTTTTAGGAAAACATGGCAACTGCCATTCTCCCCCTTCTAGTCTCTAATCCAAACTCACTTGGTTTAGCTTGATTCTGTTAATTTCAGTATGTATCATCTTAGAACAGTAGTCCACTACACAGAAGGAGAAGGTAAAGAATATAAGCATATGCTCTGTGTGTGTGCAGCCCCTTTTGGTTTACTTAATATATTTTTTTAAGGATTAAGCCTATTCATGAAAGTTTTTGGATTGAGAGTTTATGGGCTTACTGCTATGAACTGTTGACAAACTGCAATACAAGTTACAGACATTGTACATTTTTGCCTGAAAAATCTCAATAATGTTCATCCACACTAAGATAGCTTTGTCTTGTCTTTAAAACTGCATTGTCTGGCTTGGGTGTCAGGAAAACCAAGTATATTAGTAAGTGCCGAGCTACTTAGTGCATACAGCTCCAAAGGGAATCACAGTGGTGGTGTATAACTAAATTGTTCTGACATTAGTGAGGAGCTATAGTTGGCGATTACAATTAAAGTTTTCTACAGTTCCTTTTTCTGTTTACTCCTTTTTAATTACCTCAAGCCACGCCCCCCAAAAAAACCAAAAATCACACCTTCAGGTCTATATAGAAAAAATGTTATTAAGAAGTTGAAACGTCGTGGTAGGCTAGAAAAGGCCAGTCAGCCAAATCACAAAGTGTTTAGTTGTCTGTCTGTTGTTTGGATATCTAGCATCCTACTGATGCGAATGTATCTGAACTTTGTTTATAGCGCGACATGAAGTGTTATGTACCTGTTTGCTCTCGGGATGATTTCTTGAGAAGGAATTCTGATACCAAAAATCCTACTCAAAATTCTATTTGTGTGCACATTTGTGTCTGGGGAATAATTAATGTTGCCAGTTTACAAAACGCTGATTATTCCCTCTGTTGCAGCAGAGGTAAGCTCTGGACTGTGGATAAACAGCAAGAATGTGTGACATCAATTCTTCCAACTTGTTCTCACTTAAGAGGTAAAGACAATTGCAGTAGCAGTGGTGACAAAGTGGTGAGGGAGAGAGACACTGGTCCCTGTTTTTTGCTCAGGTCAGCCAGTGAGACAGTATATGAAAGAGACAAGAACACGATGTCGTGCTTGTCTGCTCAGTGTGCCCATCCTGAATTGGGGTAGTCCTGCAGGGTTTGTTGCCTGGTGAAGGAAAAGGCACCACAATCCAGGGAATGGGCAGAGTAAGTTGCTTTCTGCCAGCAGGAAGATGAGGAGGGAAATTGATGCACAAAAGTGAACTTCTTCAGGTTCCAAGGGACATACTATGGCCCTGTGATGTGAATGGTTCATTTTTTCTCTCCTTAGGCCTCCTTATTTTGAGAAGAGGGTAAAACTTACATTTTGAACTGTGTGTCAGCACCAGATTCTCTGGAAGGTAGACTCTAAGTCTGAGAAACACAAAGCTCTGATGTCTCTTGTTTTCTCTTTTAAAATGATGAATTAGTGCTAGATTTGAAAAAGTTCTTAGATGACTGACTCCTACTGAAATCATGGAAAAGAGAAAATGGGCAATTTCTTGGTAGATACTTGCCCTCAGAATCTATCAATGAGACAAAAGAAGCTACTGATTGTCCTGAGTGTGTGAACATCTTTCTTATGAGGAAAGGCTGAGGGACTTGGGTCTTTTTCGCCTGGAGAAAACTGAGGGGGGATCTCATCAATGCTTACAAATACTTAAAGGGAGGGTGCCAGGAGGATGGCACCAGTCTTTTTGCAGTGGTGCCCAGTGATAGGACAAGAAGTAATGGGCACAAACTTGACCATAGGAAGTTCCATCTAAACATGAGGAGGAACTTCTTTCCTTTGAGGGTGGCAGAGCACTGGAAGAGGCTGCCCAGAGAGGTGGTGGAGTCTCCGACTCTGGAGACATTCCAAATCCACCTGGAGGCCATCCTGTGCAACCTGCTCTAGGTGACCGTGCTCTGGCAGGGGGGTTGGACTAGATGATCTCCAGAGGTCCCTTCCAACCCCTGTGATTCTGTGATGTTTGGGATTGACATCTCTGTGCAATGGGAAGGTATTCCTGGAGAATCACAGCTTTCTGTGATAGCCAATATAGCAAGTTAAATAGAGTTCTTTCTTGCGTATATACCATATATATAGTATCTTAATGCTATAGACAATATTCATTTTAGATAAGTTGTTTAAAACTGCTGGAGCTGTAACTCCATCATTTGCAGAAACACCAATGAGTGAATATCCCTATATTCATATGTTGTGGTTTCACCCCAGCCAGCAACGAGGACCACGCAGCCTCTCTCTCACCCTTCTTCCCCCAAGAAGGGTAGGGAGAAGAGGGAGAAAAGGAGGGGAAAGGAAAAAAAACAAACCAACTCATGGACTGAGATAAAGACAGTTTAATAGAACAATAACAGAAAAGGAAAATAATGATAATAATAATAGTAATGGTAAAAGAACATACAAGACACAAGTCACTTTCACCACCCGGTGAATTGCTTGCCAAGCCTGTCCCAAGCAGTGATTGCGGATTCCCCTCTGTCCCTCCCACCCCAGCCAGCCCCTATTTATATACTGAGCATGATGTCTATGGTATGGAATATTCCATTGGCCATTCCGTTGTTCTGTCTATGCTCCTTCCCAGCTTCTATGGGAAGCGGAAGGAAGTCCTTGACTAGTATAAACATCACTTAGCAACAACTAAAGCAATATGCATGATTGACATTCCTGTCATACCAAATATGAAAACACAGCAACCACTAGAAAGAAAATTAACTCTCTCAGCTGAAACTAGGACATCCTAGTAAAAGCTACATCAGAACGTAATAATTCTATTTACGTAGCATTTAATTTAAGATTCTTAAGTGTAAGTGTGGAAAAAAGTATGACAGAAAATGGACTATTTTAGAAACAGTCATTTATTCACTTTTTACAAGTTACTGTGGCATTTTCACATTGTTTAAAGACAAGTCTTTTTTTCTCTCCCAAAGCATACTGAGATTTTCTATTATTTTCAAATAAAATGATCTTACAGAGATGGGTAAAATTTAAACATCCATTATCTTTATATGGTCACTCATTTATGGTTCACAGCAAACCCCTTTGGGTTATGGACTGCAATTTTGGGGGAGAAAAAGGAAAAAATTTGGCATTGTAATTGGCAAGAAAAAGTCTGTAATAATTAAGACTATTAGGGATATAATTAAATTAAGAATGTCAAGTACCAACATAGTGATGCTAATGCTATGTCTCTGGCATTATTAGTTACAAGTGGCGCAGGTGAGCTTAGTGTGACATGAATGGGCTAATAGCTTGCTGTGCAGTCACTACTCTCTGGTTAATTGCAGAGTTTACCTGGCAGTGGCAATGTGGAGAAGAAAAGTTAAAAAGAGCTAGTAATGCAATTAAATTTTTAAAAGGCATATAGAGTCATCAATTTTAGTAATGTGAACTACGTTTCAAACTGAAAAGTTATTTGAAACAAAAGTCTGAATGGTTTGATTTTAGGAAAGCTGAATTGAAATATATTGATTGTATTGAAAAGTTAAAAGAATTAAATACACATAATTTAGTCAAAATTGAACGGGAAAGTTCCAGTTTTGCAGAAGGACTGCAGAAAATTCCATCAAAGTATTTACACCAGCTTTACTTTTTATCTTGGAAAGATTGGGGAAAAGTTGGTTTTACTGGGGAAGTTTTGTTTTGAAGCAGGTGGTGTGTTGGAAGAATGTGGAATGAAAAGGTTGTTCAGACTGCTGATAGGACAAAATGAAGATACTCAGAAAGTGGTCTGTATTAAGGGGACAGGAACCTCATTCTCCAAGTGTGACAATCAAAACCACTTGCCCGTGTAAGTGTCTTGCTCTCTAAGTTCTTTTTCTTACTTTCTCAGGTTTTCTGTTACAAATTCCTCTTTTCTAAATGCCTGACACAGTGGTATTCCTCTCTTTATGTTCTCATCTCCATTTCATCTACAGTACTTATGTTTAATGACACGTGCCTTTTGTTTAATTTTCCATGCTTAACCATTGTTTTGTCTCCTTAAGTATTAATATAAATGTTGCTTTTTTATTCTTGGAACAATCTATTTCTTCCTATATGACATCTTGTCTTCAGATCTGTCATGAAAATTCATTATTTCATCTCTTTTCACAGAGGTAGCTGAAAATCCGGTCTACTTTGATTTTGATACCCTTTCTGCAAGAGTCTGTGAGTTCCTTGGGCCTGTGACACATTTGTTTCTGCAATGCATTCTGCAAAAGTGTCACATACCCATGACGTTTTAAGAATACATAAGGAAGAATGCAAGGACAAGAGATTCACAGGGCAGAACCATGTTGGGAACAATGATTTGTGAACAAGCAGACCTCAGAGGAGATGGTGGGCAGTACTGAGAAAAGCCCCCATCAGATGAGAAACCTAAGGGAAAGGGGTCTTGAGTAAGTTACTGTAACTTCAGAATTGATTTAAAATGGGTCTTGTCTTTTATCGGATGTGATGCTGATTTGTTCTGAGATTAAGTCCTACTTCCTCTTTACAGAATGTTGTCATCACATCAAATTAAATCATAGGATTTTATACATTATTATAGCTTATATATAGCTTATTGTATAGACCGTATACATGTGAGTCATGCACTCAAGCTCGACATTCTGAAGAATGCAACCACTAGTTGCTTCAGATCATTGAAATTAACTGGTCTTTAACATATTTGCATAAAAATTCTTTGCCCACTAGAGGGTGCTGTAGTTCTTAGAATAGCTAGGGTAATGCTACTTAGTTTAACTAAATTCAGTGCAAAAAAATCCTCGGCACAATCCTGTAGTTAAGAAATTAAGGGTCAGGGAGATTTGCTGATTTATAGCAGCCGAACACCTGCTTTGGAACACACAAAGTGAAGGTTTTCAAATTTATGGTTTCCCACAACAGCCATGACTTGTCCCTGCTTTGCATACTGTTGGCTTTTTTACTGACAACTTTTGTTCTTGAACATATAAACCACTTTATTCTTTTTTTTTCCTTTTAAATTTCTCAACATACAAAATCATGCTGTCATTTTTGTTTGCGTCCCATTTTCTTACTTTCTTTATAGTGAAAGAATAAAGGCTAATAAAATCTAATACCCTTTCTCCTATCATTCTGAGTAGCAACTGATAGGCATCAAAGCTTCAAGAGATGATTGTGATTTAGAACTGTCTAGATGAATTAGGAACACAGCCTCAATACCACATTTCTCTCTCAGGTAAAAATTTTGTAGATGAATAGGAGCATTTCCTCAGTACTACTTTCCTCTGTTAATTAAAACAAACTCTTCCTGAGATAAAATACTTGAATGATTCATGGTCCTTATAGTAGGGACCGTAACTGCAAGTACTAGAAAGGGTTTTCTTTGAAGTTTTGCCCTTAGATGGAAAGAATTAAGTTTCCCAGTTTTGTACAAATTCAGTTTTCTTTGAGTTTTGTTTCAGTTTCTTTGTTTTGTTTGAGTCTGTTTAAAGGTAGCTGTTTCTCTCTTCTTACTTCCCTTCTGCCCCTTTGAAATCCACTAAATAGCTTCAGGTATCACATACTCTCAGAAAGAGTTCTTAGTGAGATCCTACCTTTAATTTGCTATGGAAGCTATCTGCAATTCAGTGTCTACCCATCTGTCAGGCTTTAATGGTCTCTTCAGTCTTCTCATTTGATTTTCTCTTACGCCATTCTTACTGCCTCTTGTGCAAGTCATATATGCTCACTCTCTTGTGAATCTCTCCGTAGACTCACGCTTTCATCCAGCCCTCCATAGCTTCTTGACAATAATGACTCACCACCACCACCATCATCACATCATTATATTTCCGGCACCACATGGCCACTGTAATCCTCCCATCGTCCGTTAGCTATTACACCTTAGTATCGCCACTATGTTGTCCTCCACTCTTGTGTTTGTATCTGCTGTCCATCTTTAATGTCCAGTACATGGCATACCTTGTTTTTAATACAATATAATAGAATCTAATACTCAAGAAGTTTAGATCCCTGAAGCCACACTTTTTCATTTGTATCCAGTATGTTTTGCGTTGCTAAATCCATCTTTCAGATGAGAAGAAACTAATGACTTGCAGTCATTCAGGCAGAAAGTTTATGTAACTGTGCTTGTATTCTTTTCTCTAATTTGGACATGTAGTCAGAGCAATCACAATTACAGTGACGGTGTGAAAGGACAGTAATTGCCTATGCAAATTTGGCATACAATTGAGAGCATTTTTTTCTGAAGATTTATGCTTAAAATTATTTAGTCTTTTCCATACAATTAGAGGTGATGACAGTCCTCTAGCAAAATTCAGAAGTATTCAATGATATACCACTTAACCTATTTCTCAACTGTAGATTCGACGGAATGTATTTTATGCTCTTTACCTCCTGCTCCAAACTGCTGCTCGTCTTTGTTACTTTGTAGCAGTGATTATATTTCTGTGTAGTGACAACTTACATGTTTGTAATTCACATAGGTCTATGTAATACATATACACATATACCTCTCTGAATGATAATTTGTGAAGCTTAAATTGCAGTTATTAAGTGTAGTAAAATTCTTAAATAAAGAACATTAGATAAAGCAATTTCAAGAATATATTTAATAGCAGCAAAAATCTGTTCTTCCAATTAAATCGTTTCCACTATTTGATTGTTAATGATTATAGGTCCAAAATATTTGAAAGGGTCAGATTGATCTTACACTGTGAAATTCTGCTTATTCTGCCTCACAGCAAAACAAAATTTTGCCAGATGGTTAAAATGTCATTACTGCAAAGCTGTCCAAAACTAGGGGAAATTTTAGCCCAGTTTTCTTTTAAAAATATATGAACTCCTGAAAAGTAAGGCTAAGAAGAAAACTGCTCATTCAGCACAACAGTGAGACGGCTGCTAACGCTGCTGTTAAGAAAAAATCAGCAGATTAATCTGGAGTATTATGTCAACTCTCAAGATGGCTGGCTGTGGAAAACAGAGGAGACTGTCTGATATTCAAGCATTGTGTTGAGTCACTAGAAATGGGTGAAGTTGAAATTTGTTATTAAATTGTATGAAACTGGTAGTGTCAGAGCCTGTTCTGCAATTTGACATATGGTACATCCTTGCATAGCGTTCTACAAAACTTCGCATTACATGAAGGGTGTATGGATGAGTTTCAAAATCCATTCGTCTCTCCCATCACCTAACCAATTTTTTTGTTTTAAAAATCATCATAAGCCATTAGCGTTAGTATACTTTCAGCAGCATCACCTACGTACAGAGAAATCCTAGAGCAGCTTCCCTCTCTGTCTTTGATAGCTTCATTCTGGAGCAGTGCAACTGAAAGTAAAACTCTAGGGCTTTGTCAGGAGCTGTGAATGTAAGTTTGTGCTATGATGAATCACATGACGACAGAGGCACATTTTTGGCTTGGCACCTTTTTCACATGACATTGAAAAGAAAAATTGAAGCGCAGCATGATGTGGCAAAAATTTCAACAAGCTTTGTGTATTTCAGTGAAGAAATCTGTTCGTTTCAGGCAATTAGTGGTGAGGATGTATACCCTAAATCTTGCACCTCTGAGCTTCCAGTTTTGTCGCATTTGCATGAGAAGTTGCTACACTGACAGAGCAAAGGAAAATCCTAACTCCTTTTTTTGAATTTCAGAGGGCATCATGTTTGCAATGAGCAGAACCTTTGAGGACAGAGAAGTTTCCTCACAAAACTTCAGAAGAAAGTGCAAGGTCAGCAGGGACCTGCTTATGGCTCAATAGATTTTTGGATTTTGGTTGTTTTTCTAGTTTGTATCGGTTGGAAACAGTTGCCAAGCAACTGGTTCCTGTGTACTCTGGCCACTCCTCATCTGTGGTAAGCTCTCTTTAGGTTACCTAGATATCCTCTGTGCAATGTGGTCTGGGAGGGACATCTGCCTTCCATTCTGTGATGAGATGACTAGCTGAACAAATAAGAGGAGAGCAGTGGATATTGTATACCTTGAATTTAGCAAGGCCTTTAGCAGTCTATCTAGTGTTCTTACAGCCAAACTGGTGAGCTATGAACTGGATAAATAGTCAGTAAGGTGGGTGGAAAATTATCTCAGCCATTGAGCTCTAAGGGTGGTGATCACTGGTACAAAACTCACCTGGCAGCTGGTTATGAGTGGCATGCTCGGGGATTGATGCCAACCATGTTTGGCTTCAGTATCAACTTGGATGACTGGATAGAGTGCATCCTTCTCAAGTTTGCAGATTATATGAATTGGGAAGGCTGGTCAGTACACTGCAGGGCAGGGCTGCTGTTTGAGAGACTTTGTCAGGCTCCAGAAATGGCCTGTCAGGAACCTCATGAAATTCATCAAAGCCAAATGCAAAGTCCTCCATCTTGGATGGAATGACCCCATGCAACAGCACAGGGCAGCACTAACTGGCTAGGAAGCAGGTTTGTAGAAAAGGACCTGAGGTCCTTGTGGGCAGTGAGTTGCACATGGGTCATCAGTGTGACTTTCTGGCAAAGACAGCCAGCTGCATCTTGGGCTACATTAGGAGGTGGATAGCTAGCAGTTGGAGGGAACTGGTGCTTCTTTTCCTCTATCAGGCAATTGTGAGTCCACATCTCTAGTGCTGTGTCCCGTTTTGGGCTCTCCAACACAGACAAGACATTGACATAGTGGAGCAAGTCCATCAGAGGGCCATTGAGATGCTTGGGGGGGTGGAGCACGTGATGTACAAGGAGAGGCTGAAAGATATATTTGTTCAGTCCTAAGAAGAGAATGCTAATGCAGTGTGGGGGATCGTACTGCTGCCTATGACTACCTAACAGAAGGATGTTGGGAAGACAGAGCTAGACTTTTCTCAGAGGAGCACAGTGGAAGGACAAGAGGCTGTGACCCAGAAGTTAGAACATGGGAAACTCCATCCTAGTGCAAGGGGAAAACCTTTTGCCCTGAGAGTGGTCAAATGCTGGTACAGGTTGCCTGGATAGGTTGTGGAATCTTCACCCATGGAGATACTCGAAACTCAACTGGCCACTGCCTTCAGCAGCTGGATCTAAATAGATCTACAGTGAGTAGGGTGTTGGTGTAAATGTTCACCAGGTTCCTTCCAAGCTAAATGATTCTAAGGGATTTATTACATGATAGTTGTTGAATGCATGTAGGCTAATGCCAGTAAGAGAGATCTGTGTCTCTTTAGGTTCAGGTCAATGAAGTTTGGTTTTGCAGGGGACAATATAAAGATGACACAACTAAAATGAAAGAAGAAGAAATGAGTTATGAATTTTCATTTGTATAGTATGTTACTTGAGTCTTAGAAGTGCATGACCAGTATTATGTTTACTCCACCTTCTCTGTGTCTTCTTGATATTTCAGTTGATATCTTCTTTTCTCTCATAAAAACTTACTAGGAATTGCATTCACTTTCCTGTTGCAGATAATCATGTCATGTAATTCTTTGAATACACCAGTGGTGATCCAACTGAAACCTAGACTTTTTGCTTCTCCCGGTCTAACTGAAGGGCTTTTCTGTAACTTCTGATTCCCAGGCTAATTGTATTAATTATTACTGTCATCATGGTTCTGTGTATTCCTATGGCTGAGAGAAGTTTACTAGTATTTTTTGAAGGCTCATCTTCAGTGGAGAGGTGGAGTCATTTTACTGAAGCTAAACTGTCTTGAGTTAGCAACTGTGTATAGAGATAGTATAAGCTATATATCAAGTGCTTTGATTAAGAGCTTAGCAGTTTCCTACTTAAACTGAAGCCTCCTGGTGCCTTCTTATCCCATTACTAGCTAGAAAATTAACAGGCTTTGAGATTTCCCCCTCTGACTGTCCAATATGTGAAAGCTTAAAAAAGAAAGGTTTATATGTAGGTAGTAATCAGTTAAGGGGTCATCTTTGTTCCCTTAGGCTAATGCTCCAGGGAGGCAAAGCACCGAGACACTACTAGTGTGCAATGTATACTCAAGTCTGAAGTCTGATTTCAGATAGGTTGACTGTTGCACATTGATAATTGATCTGTTTCTAGCCTTTCTTGGTTTTCTCTCTTGTAACATTTTTTCCCACCAAAGTTATATATTGCTTGTATCAAATAATTTTATTCAGAAAAAAATGGTAGTTATAGAGACATTATAGCCTTACGATGGGATTAAATACACAGACAGTTTTGGGTGAAGACATGTAAATCATAACAGTGTACTCCATCAGCTTCCATTTTTATACCCATAAGATGAGGCATTAAGTACAGTTTTTACCTTGTAAAATGAAGAAAGGGAAACAATAAGAATTTATTGCACCCAATAAACAAAAAGAAAGAAAGGGAATAGAATTTAAGAAATAATGTACTAACTCAAAACAATCCAGAGATGAATATTAAATATATATGCTATATATCTAAAGCCATTCAGTGTAATAAATAATACGTAAAAAACATTGTAAATCATAGGACCTAGTTTAGTTTCCACACATTACTGTTTTATGTAAGATCAGCCAGACCTTACAGGAAACCACAGAGCATTTTTTTATAGAATAGAACTTACAATGCACTCCTTTGAACTGGGTTTGTGTAGGTAAAGACTAGGAAGTAATAATGTGCCTGATGTTTCACGTGTTACCAAATATTATTCCTACCTTGATGTTTGCCTATAGATTCAGCTCCCACTAGAGTGTTCAGAAACTTCTCAAAGCCATACTGTTATGGTATGCCTAAGAGGAAAAGCTTGGAGATCAGTCACCCAAGACACGTAGTTACCCTGAAGTGGATAATAACTGCCAATATCTGGTTTCAAGCTGTAGAAAGCAGTAAGCTGCACAGCTCTAGCTTCTTAAGGTATTTGTATCATGTGTGTTTCTAATGCAAAAGCTGATAAAGTGTATAAAGTACACTGAAAAATACATTCCTCATTACACCTCATTTTTCTAAGTTCCTTACTAGGTGTAAGGGAAACAGTTACGTAACTGTGAAAGGGAAAAAAACTTTATTCTAATTAAAAGGTAGTGAAATTGTTTCATATTGAAGGATGGAATAGAATTAAGTTGGTCAAACGACATTGATTTCATCAAAGAAGAAAACAGCAGTATGACTTAAGACTTCAAAAGTGGGGAAAGAAATGTACAAAACCTGAAAACCTTATTAGTGTCTTGGTAGGAGAAAAAAAGAGTTACTACTGTAAAGGTAAACTAATTGCAGGTAAAGAAATAATAGTCATTCCATGTATTCTGTTAATGTGTTTAACTATATTATCTGTTCTGGAGGTCATGCGTTTTTTGCATTTTATCTCAACCTGGCTTAAGTGTGATTTAAGATTAACAAGGCATTCCTCACCCAAGCCTGTAAAGGATCTATGAAGCAGGGCCATTTGACATCTTAACAAGTGCCCTAGATGCCCAGCACGTCCTCCGCAGTGTCTGAAGTTTGCAGACTTGTTCTGTTTGTTCCCTCTGCAGTAAACATGCAGAGAGCAAGCACCACAAATGTCAGGGGAAGCAGAAGTCTTTTCCAGTGACTGTTGGTGACGCTGAAGGGTCTCTGACATGCAATAAGGTACTGCTGTGCAAGCCAAAAAGTAAAGATCCTAAGTGTCTCTTTTAATCGCTTTTGCTTGACTTGAATACCTAAAGAAACAAAACATATGCAATTATTCTTTTGGTCTGTCTGTACATCTTTCCTTCCAACTATCCCTAAAAACTTTTAATCCTAGAAACTAATTTCAAACAATAAGGACAGGGTGAATCTGAGATCTTGAAGGTAATGAATTTTGAGAAGTTCTGTGAAAATTGGTGTTTGAATAGAGAAGGTTTCCTTCGTTGAGGAAAAGACAAAGAGAACTTATATGTGTAAGTACATGTGGAACCGCTACCTGTGCTGAAACAGAAACTGGCTGGTCAGTCACCATGTGTGTGATACCAGCCAGCCATCGCACCTTTTGCCCGGACAAACAGCTGGGATAAACGCAGAAGCTGTGGCAGGCAAGCTCCGTGGGGGAGAAAAGGGATCTGTTGTTCATGAAAAAATATTTATGTCCTATAATTCTTGTTATGTTTCAATGTAAAAGTATTTATGATCACAGTTGAAAATACTGATAGAAACAGACTAATAGATTTATTCCTTGTTCTGTAATTAAGTTTAACTACTATATTGTAGTTATATTATTTGTTTTAAATAACTCCCCCC
>VFFE01007519.1:1697157-1783764 GCA_008921705.1 Burhinus oedicnemus | reverse complement strand
GCTAAGCACTTTTAATAAAATAGAAAGACAACTGCACTTTTTTTGTTGTTCACAAGTCATATGATGTCTTCCCCAAGAAAGTCATATGATTTTTTAAAAGTGCATTTTTGGTCTGGAAAAGTTTGATCTTTTTTTTGTTTCTAATCATGACAAACAATGAAACTTATTTCAAATATGACTACAATTCTCTCTCTGTTGTATATAAAGATCATTTGAACAGAAACTTCTTAAATCAGGAGAAGGTACATGATTTCATTCTGCCACTTGCAGTACCATAAACCATGTTATGTTATATTCTAGAACTTTGTGGGTATACAACACAGACTTTAGGGTCAGTTTGCAGAATGTATTTGTCTAGAATAAAGTTAAACAATGGAAAAGTTAGTGCGATGTGTTTATAAGTTTTCTTACTATTAAAAAAAAATGAAGAAGAACAAACCCAAGGTGTTCTGCTATTGCTATTAAAGTGATTAAGTAATTTACACCACAGAGATCCATTTCCAAATTTAAGCCCTCAAACAAAACCATTGTTTTTCAACACTGGGAAAGTACATACAGTTTCTGGCTTCATTCTATTTTGATGAAATGTGTCATTGATAAAAGAGAGTTCAAGCTTCCCCTAAACCAATTAAAATGTTTTTGCCTCAGGTGGTAAATAAAAGCACATGATAGAACTAAAGCAGACTGGGAGAGAGGTAATCAGTAGAGTAGTTCAGTATTGAACAATATTGAACACTGTAACAATAACACATAATAAATCATTTTGAAAGGTACATTGGATATATTTTTTTCAAGGACAAATAAAGTATACTCACAAGGATCAAAAGGACACCTTAGTTATTTTTATGTTCTATTTTAGAAATTATTGACAGTTCCTTTTTAAAGTAGCTTTACCTTGCTTGACTGCAAAATATTTATGACAATAATTTTGAGTATGGGTCAGATATAAATATGTTTCATTGAAAGCTTTTTTCTTGGAAACATTATGCAACATTAATGTTTTATTTTTAAGAGCAACATCTTGATTTTTAGATATTAAATAACTCGATCTTATAAATGTGAGATGTAGTCAATCCTCCTATGCTTGTATCATGCAAGCCAATGATAGAATTCAGCTTGTGTTGCTGTATCGTGTTTTCCTTGATACAACAAATTCACTGCAAGAAAATCATATCTATTAGGAGAAAATTTTGCTAAATCCATGACTGTATTCCTCATAATTCCAGCAGACACAGTATTTCACCCAGAAGGATCAATAGGAACCCAAAGAGACTGTTCTTTCAATTTTTTCAGTAGGAGCTTATGTGAGGGGTCAGTTTGATGCAGTTCATTCACTCAAGTCCACCAAAGATAACGCTTAACAAATAGAGTGCCAAAATATGCTAAAAACCAAGTAGTATATGTCTAGAATAGAACTTATTTAAGCAATGAGGCAAAGTAAAATTTACAGTATGACTTTTGTGTTCTGACCCTCCTGAAACCAAACTTTATTTTTTCATTTTGATTAAGTTACTTTTTATCCACATCATGCTGTCAAATATAACTTCTTTTAACTAGATTATGTCCTAGTCTGGAATAATTATTGTCCATTTTTAACAAGAAATCATCCATTTTGAGAAATATTTGCATATGCCGGTGAGGTATACCCATCTAAGAAAATAAGCTTTTATTATTTTCCTTTGAGTTGTCAAAGTTTTCATATTTGAAGTCGAGCATGCTGAAATTCTCGGAGACCATGAGCACAAGACCTTACAGGGCCTAACTTTACCCCAATCTCTGCAGTGGGACTGAGCTCTCCTGTTTTAAGCAAACAAATCCTTTACTAATTTCAGTTGCTTGCCTAATGACTAAAACTGTGCTTTGCTTATTTGGAACCACTTCTGGAAGTTCTGCCATTGTATCTCTTCCCACAGATTGTGGTTTTTTGGGGGGTAAAAGATTTTTACTGTGATAAACCAAAGCTGACATTCTCTTCTAGATTTTGTGTGTCAGTAAATAATTTTTAGAACTGTAAAATTCTAAAATGTACAGGAAATATCATAAGCATCTTCCTGTAAAACTGCAGTTCTCTGGGCATATTTGAGTTAATGTATGATTGGAGTATTGTATGATGTTACTTCCAACTTTTTGCGAGCTACCTTTTTTCCCCCTTTGCCAAGAAATTTTTGAGCTGAGTTACAGGTGCCATGGAGGTCATCAAGGTCCCCATGATGACAACTGAGTAATAGGAAAAAGTCTTGCTGTTGTATTTGTATAAAATGACCGTTATTCATTAGGTGCCAGCTTCTAGCTAGGCAGTGACATTATGCTTAACAAAAAGGTTCACGCTTTCTGCACCTCTCAACCTAAGATGAACAAAAAAGAAAAAAGAATTATCAGGATCAATAGGAGTATTGGTTAATCTTTCCAACTTCCTGAAGTTGAAGAAAACCTCAATGGTTGCAAAAATCATGCTGCATAATTATCAATTTCTGTTTACCAGTCTCTATCTTTAATTCCAGCAGATAGTGTAAAGATGTGTTTGAAATGTTATTATTTGTGTTTGAAACCAGAACTGATTTGAAAAAGAATATTGGATTTTTTTAAACAGAAACATTTGGACAGTGAGATTTTTAAGTAAAATATAAAATACCACGTTGCAGTCAGTTCAAGGTCCTTTCACCATAGCAATTTGTGTTCATGACCCAACAGGACCATCACTGGAAACATTAGGTAGTGGTGGCGCCTTAGCCCAGCTGCAGTGAATGGAAGAGCTGGTGAATGTCACCAAGTAAAGGGTGAAAATAAAAGTACTGTTCTGGACTGGAGCAAGGAGAGAGCTGAGCTGTACTTGCCACCCATTTCTTACTCCCATTACCATGCCCAGGAAAATACATGATCAATCAACATCCTGAAAATTGTCTTGTGCAGGCTGTTCTGTCCCAAAGTTTGCATTTGGCCAGTCTCAAATAATTCATTGTCCATATATTGAAGCAGCCAATAGATCAGACAATCCTGATATACAAAATATATATTACATAGGTCATTACATTGTCAGAAGTTCAGTGTTTGATCCTGCGATCACATAATAGTGAATATGAAATATAACATGTTATTTTGAATTATACCTAAACATTTGATTACAGTCTTGTATTAAGAGAGAAAAGATTCACTGCAAACTGGCAACTGATAGTTTGAGCAGGCTGCCTCACTTAACACCAGAGATGTAATCAGCTGCAATTTTTAGTTTTAGCTGTGAGTTTTTTACTACTACTATATTACATTTTTTTCTGGAATCTCTGTTGGTTGAGGGAGATAAAGTCCTATTGCTTTGTGACAGAGAACTAAATAGCATCATAACTAAAATTATTATGTAGACCTTAGTAAGAATTCTTGAGTTATTATTTAATCAACTTGTGGATTCGAACAATGTGATGATTTAATGCTGATTTATTTTAATATATTCATGCTGCTTTTATTTTATTCTTTAGCTGAATTACCAAAATATAAACTTTTAGAAATGTGATCTGGATATTTCTTTTCCAGACGCTAGCTGTATAACTCTGTTATAGAAGGTCTTCTTTGTGATGGTGGTCTTGGTGTCCTCTTTCTCAAGAGATGGAAAACGGAATAGATGAGAAAAGCTCACCCAAAGTGTATTTTATTCACAGAATTAAGTAGCATTGGGCATTAGTGACTGTCTGCCAAGTAGAAAACAGGCTACGCTTCATCACAAGTGCCACTGGTTGCTCCTTAGAATGCTCTTCCCTGCCACATCCGAGGATATCCTCCAGAGCTCTCTGAGACTGTGTTTGCACTAAGTTTTAATCTGGTGCAAATATTTTCCATGCGTGCATTCGTAAGTATGTCACTGTCAAGCTATAAACAGTGCTATACACAGGGTTTCTATTTAAGGAGAAGCTAGAATGGGATTAAAAAAACTTCTTTCCTGTTGGAAAATTTCCCTTTTTGCCAAATTAATTTGACATTTCTTTACTGTCAAAATTTACCATAAAATGCAAGGCTCTCCAGGTCAAAATATAACTGGAATTCTGAAGGTAAATTCTGGAGAACCACAGATTAGCTAAAAATTAGTTGAAGTTGCCGTGGAGTTACTTACTGTGTCAGCGTACCCAGAGATCCTGTGGGAAATGTCTTAGATTTGGGTTAAGCTCTCAGTGGGCAGCAGTCTTCATCAGAAGGCAACACACATGCTGGAAATGGAAGTGAAAGTGGGTTTGATTAGCTTTTGCTACTGCTTAGGAAAGCTAAGACAGAATTTTCTCACTTTCCCGAAGGACAGTCAAGGTCAAGGACAGTAAATATCCTTCGAGAAGGGAGTTTGAAGACTTTCTTGGTGTGGCACTGTACTGTGTGAGATACCTTGCTTCTCTTATGTGTTAGCTGACCTCTCAAAATAAATATTTGCCTTCACAGGAAGAAAAGAGCAGCAACAAAAATATAATACACATAATTTGCAGCCTTAAAAAGTGCAAGATAATATTATTTTTTTTTTCTTTTTCAATACCATTGCTTGGAGACCTAAAAAAGGGATGAAAGTTTCAGTTTTCTCTGCACTATATTAACAAATATAGAAGACAATCATTGTCCCAGGGACTTTAGCAGAAAATTGCTGCGTCATGCAAGACATGGCAAATGACAACAAATGTGATAGATCCAAGAAACAGTAAAGTCAGAAAGTTTTTGCATGAAGAAAAACTTCTAAATTTATTAAATTATATCTGTATTTTAGGATAAGCCTTGGTGCCTTCTGTATGTCCTTTTTCTTTTTGCATCTGTTTTCTCTATTGACAATGTAGAAATCGATCAAGTGATGAAAGAGAACCCCCAAATTATAGAAAATAAAGGTCTTGTTCCATCCTTCTTATTCTCCAGTGCTTTGTTTGGTCTCATTTTAAAGGAACTCCATGACAGCAAAGCCATTCCTGCCTTCCTGTGTCTATTCCAAACTCTTAAGAGCGTTAACGGATTTCTCATATTGGTTATGTATTTTTCCAGACTTTAAACATCAGACCAATATTCTTTGTTCTGGATTATAATGAGAAACTCTTCTTTATATCCTTCAAATGTTTATGACCATCCTTTGTAGCTTCATGCAAGGTTTGATTTTTCAGATCACAACTAGTGGCCACCAAGTCCGTGCACAGCATGTTCCTGTGGGTCCTCTCCAGTGAAGCATGAGGAAAAAATGTTGCTGTTTTCTAAGCAATGACATAAATGTGCAGTCCTAAAAGGACATAAGGCTTACAAGAGACTTATTTTACTGTGCCATATTTAATATACATTTCTTTCAGTAGCATACATTTTTTTCCTACCGTCTCTGATTCCAGCGCTCACTTCAAGCTATTTGCTCTGTCGTGTGCCCCCCCTGCTGCTGTGCCAATAGGTCTGGTAGTGGGATTCCCACTGGTAAGCCAGGTCAGGAAACTCATAAAGGCTGCAATTTTTTATTTTTTTTTTTTAGTTTATTTTTACAATATCATCTGTCTCTATAGCACCAGCAGGTGATTTGCTATTTCAGATGCTATTCTGGTCTTCCATGAACCATTTTGCACAAAGTGGTTTCTTGCAGCTCACTCCAGCTGCATTTTGTTTACTAAAAACTGGAAGGATAAACAACCTGAATCTTAAAGATTCACAGGTAAAGTGCCAAATATATGTACATATTAAAGCTTTTTAGTAAGTGTGATTTCCTTCAGTGCTTTGTAGTGTACCTGTTCTCATTTAAGGGTGATGGTCTTAATTCTGCTGTTTTCCATTTTTCTTTGTTCCCACTCATGCTCTCGGAAGACTGAAGAAATATTACTGCTCTTACCATAATATATACACTTGAGAAAACACCGTTAAAGACTCCAAGCAATAACCGAGCATTGATGCTTCTGATTTGGCCACATGCTTACTGATACTGCATCAAAAGGTAGGAAACAGAAAGTCAATCCCAAGGTGGTATCAAAAGTACCCCCTAGTGGATCCACTCTGGTCAGATATAAAACATCTAACCAGAGCTTACTGTCTCCAGACCTTGCTCAGAGAGCCATTCCACGTAGCTAAGTCTTGGATTCTTCCTCTTTGATCAAGCTCTCCAGCTACTTCATTATTTTGTCGTTCACTTGATTCTCATGTTTTACAGGGCAGGACTTGGTATCCCTGAGCTCTGGGACAAGAACAGGGTGGCTCGCTGCCATCTTTCTGTTTCCTCTCTCTTTCTGTCTATGTCAATTCCCTAGCAGTTTTAGAGCAGCTCAGTCCTTCTGTGGGTTTGACTTCTGAAGAAACATATTTCCAGCCTGAAATACCTAAAATGTTCCTAAGTAAGGAATGGAAAACTACAATATTGGCTTCATGCTACATCAAGTTTCACATGCTTGTGGAATCCCTCCACTGTAATCTTTACCAAAACCTGTTTAAGAGCAGTCCATATTGCATTTCACCTGTTCTTCACTGCTTTATGGGATTGTTATGGTGCTGACACCTTCTCTGCTCCTGCTGCTCCCCATCCTGATGCTACATTTGCTTTTTGCGCTGGCCAGGCCTACTTACCTCCCTCTGACTGGACTGCTTACTTGGCACATAGGTGAAGAAGACATACGAACAGTAGTGGAAACAATAGTCCTATATCTCTTTTTTGACTTGAGCAATTGATCAATGAGATATTTCTTTTAGGAGAAGTTTTTGAGGGATTCAGGTGTCTCGGTATCATACTTTTTATTTACAAAGAGTGCACAAAATAACAGGAATTATAAGCCTCTTTCAGATACCACTTGGCAAACTTGCTGGGCTTTTTTTTTGGGCTACACTCCTAGTGTTGTTTAGGACATATTGTTTCTTTAGTAATTCTTTCTCTTCATGTCTTTGATCTTTTTGCCTCAATTGCACAAAATGGTATTCGGCAAAAATCCCTCCATCCGCGTAACTGAAGATCTTTTGTTTGTCTGTCATATATGCTTGCTCCAAAGTTGATGCACCTATTGCTTCACCTTATATTGTTCCATGAAGCAGTTCAGTGGCATCTTACAACTCTCTTCTTCTGCCTACTAAGAAAGCACTCAGGTGATCGAAGTGGAGCCCTTCCTATAACAGATACTAATCTAAGTACAGAGTGCACAGTAAGGTGCATGGTTGGTTTGATGGGTTTAAGTGTTTTAGAGTAACCTATTTTTAACAGAAATATCTGACACAAAATTGATGAGGTGCTGCAGTTTGAGCAAACATGAATTAATGGACAAATCATGTTAGAGAGGTAAAATAATGTAGCTTTTTTTGTTAAGTGAAAGACAAGGAGCATAAACAAAGGGAAGAGTCCCATGCCCTTAGGAGATCCTAGTGCATATTAATGCAGGCCTACTGAATGGAGAGATGAAACACTTGGGGCTAAGTGACCTGAAAAAAATCTTACACATACAAGTTTGTAAGTAGAATATTATGCTCCTTGTATCTTATCTTAATCCAGCTGAGAGCAGAATAGGTGAAAAATCAAGTTTATACATCAGCTGTTAAAGTAGTTGCTATATCATGTGGGTTCCAGGCTTTGTGATACAAAACTAATTTTTGTTCACTTTGAGCATTTTGAAGCTGTACGCCTTTGCCGTCACCTCTAATAATTTTTGCTGTTAAGTTGTGAATTGCATTTTCCAACAATTCACCAGGAAAGTGTCCTTAAATGGCTGAACTGGCTGCATTGCTAAGTGCAAGGGAATGTATGCTTTGAAGCTTTTTTAATGTCATGCAAAAATAAGTATGTCACCTGGGAAAACATAACTACTCAAATATTATTTCCTGGTGGGGTCTTTCTCCCTCAAGTCATACTCTCTTGAGAGAAATAACCTGAATTAACTCTGCAATGAAGGCTAATAGCCTACTTGAATAGAACCTGCGGCCCTTGAATTTTATTATAGAGCTTTTACTCCTAGACTTTTCTACCTCTCTTTTTTTCATAGAGTAATGTTATTTTTCAGGTGGAGGGGATGAGAAGAAAAGTATTAAATATTGTCAGGATGTTTTCTTCATCCACTTTTAATTTTATTCTCAACAACACCAGGAAACAATAAGAGTGTCACTCTGGCTTTAACCAGCAGTTTTTGATCTAAATCCAACTGCCATGGACATAAGCACAACTCTTTTATTCCTCTGTAGAAAAAAATAATAAAGAGCCTAGCACTAGACTCAAGTATCACATATAAGCTCAGTTTATAAAGATGTGCAATAGCTTGAACACAAACAGTAGCAACAAAAACACGTAGAAAAAATGGCAGAAACATGGCTATGCCATTCTCCAAGATTAACAGAAACTGATTTTTTTTTTTTTATCAGCTACTAGGAACGCTGGGAGTATTAAATATCATGAGATTTTAGGAACAAAGAAAACGGATGAAATCATCGTATATGCTGGTAACAATAGTAACAGAGAACTATGCTGTTTCCAATTAACAACAGAGTGATACTGAAATATATTTCATTAATACACAGGTAAAGGGGCTTCACTGCTAATCAGAATAAATTGCAGCATTCAACACAGAGCTGCTACAGGTCTTTAAATTGCTTTTGCCTTGCTGTATGAATATAGCTGAACATAGCTTAATACATTTTTTACATGATGTAATTTTATCCAGCTCATACAATGTCAGGGTAATAATAATGATATTCTAATATTAATGCAAGCACAAGATATACATATTGATGAATAATGGTCATATGTTTTTGGATCTCCTTGCCAAGTCATATTAAAATGACAAATAATTGCCATTGCTTCAGAGAAATGGTACAGGCTCTGTAGTCAAAAAGCACATTAGGGACCCACAGCGTCCATTTGTTATCCTTTGTCAGGAAAACATGGTTCTTTAATGAAAGTGAATGAAAGGACACTGATTGAGGACAGTGACACTAAACCTCTTTCTCAACAGGAGCCATGACATGAGTATTAATAAGCAGATTGAAAGGTTAAGACTCAGCTTTGAAACTCTGGAAGCACAGTAGAATCTGAAATAACTCCCCCCTCATAATATGGGGAAAATCACAGTGTAAAATGCATTGTGTAAGCCTTCTGGCCACAGGAGGATAGAGCAGATAGAAATTGGTTCCCAGACAATTCAGGCAAATGCCATTTAAAATCTTAACCCAAATATATTTTTGTTAAAGTCTTGCTTTTAATTCTCTGTCTTGATAAATGATCCCTTTCCTTCTCATTATGCCCTCCCTCTTTGCTCCCAGTACTATAAAAATGCAAACAAAATCAACTTGGGCATTTCCTAGGTGTTAGAGTAGTTGGGAAAGCAAGGGCACAAAGACGCAACCCGAGTAAGTATAGTAACCTAGGGCGATGCCTTTAGTAAGAATTCAACATGTATGTTACTTGGGAGAACGAAGAAATATCTTAGTATAAGAAAAAGATTGCTGAATGCATAATGCATTATGGTGATCACTTATTAATTACGGAGAACCTAGAGGAACCAGTCGGGATCACAGAAGAGTCTGAAACAGGCAGTCCTTGATCCTGCTGAGCTCTGTACACATGTGCGGTCCCACTGGAGCCAGTGGAGCACACAAAGGGGTATTGCAAATGTGTGTGTCTCTGCAGGATACTGGCTGGAGCCGCTGCATCTCTGTTGATAAGGTTTTGCCTCTCTGAAACTCTGTATGACTTGCACAAACCCTCTATGATCACAGTGTCTGACCACCTTTGCAGATTTATGTTCTTTTTATAGTTGCACTTTTCTATGCACAGAAAGTATCTTCCAGGAATTCGATGGTTTTAGTGTTATAGGAAAAAGCCCTGTAATACTAAAATATCATATTCTCCATGCCGGTAGCAAAGCTGGGCAAAATGCCCGAAGTTGAGGTGTTTGAGTGCAGAGACTGGTCCTGTTCATCACAGAGATAAAGTGAGCTGTGATGTTCACAATTAGATTTCAGTATATTTAAACAAGGTTAGAAGACTCTCACTGAATGTCTTGCCTCCTAAAGATCTGACAAATTGGCAAACCATTGCACACATTGAAGAAATGCATTTAAGTACAGACTTAAATTTATTTAAGTGTTTGTAATAATTCCAAATGAGTTTGAAGTACTTGTTTTATCTTTAGGCAAGCCTAATAAGGATGTGGGCTGAGTCTACACCAGCAGATTAAGAGAGCCTGGGACTGTTTTCTGATGCAGAAGCTGACACCATGGCACAACCCATGTCCATATTATTAAATGCTTTTAGTCTTCAAACAGGTTGTCTCCATGCATGCTGCTGATTGAGACTATTTACCAGCTTGTGGTAACTCCTAAACTATGCTTAGGAGTTTGTTAAGACAGCTAGTTGAAACAAGGCAAAATTATATCATGGACTTTTCTAATAATTGCATGATAGAGGAGTTCCATTGCTCACTGGTGCTGTTTTGTTTAGTGGTATATCTGTAGGTAACAGACTGGTAACAGACTGATTTCTTCAGTAAACAGTCATTGAATCAATACAAGTTGATGTTTTATATTCAAGGTAGGGAAACGGTGGCAATTTTAAGGAGGAAATGACCACAGAAAATAATCTAAGAGGTGACTGGGAGATGATTGAATTAAAAGTAATTTGCATCAATCTGACCATGGAGAGCAATAGCAACATTTTCTGTCATGTAAGGGGCCACCATCTGTTGCAAGTAACAGGCGAATCTGGCACACTGCAACTCAGTTTCCCTTTTATTTTGGGCACCTTAACTGGAAGGGCCACAGGAGTATCATGCAGGCACCACAGAGGACCCAGATCAAGTGCTATGCAATTTGGACATGGTTGGCACTCACTAGAAAAAGGACTGCATGCCTCAAGCAGTGTGGGCATGAGTAATTCTGCACCATTTGTCGTTGTGTCCTCTGCTGTTACCTGTAGTAGGTGTCTCAAGCAATGTGGACGCAGCCTCAGTCGGCCAAAGGATAACTCTGAAATAGTCTGGATGCAGGACTGTGAAAAGTAAGCAGTCTTAGGATATATCAGGTGAAATGTTTCTAAAAGAGAAGGAAAAGTGAATTCCATTTTATAAGGCCCTAGTGAGATCTCGTCTGGAGTACTGATAAAATTCTGCACTCTTCTCAAAAAAAAAAAAGCTGTAATCAAGTAGAAACAATCGCAAAAAAAAAGTTCCCTGGATGATCAAGGAACTGGAGATCACAACAGGGTTTTGTTAGCCTTGCAAAAGTAAACTGGAAGAGGATGCGATTTAATTACATCAGGAAGGTGGACACGAGGGATTGAGAAGAATTGCCTAAACTCAAGGGCATTGTTCACTCAAAACAAATGAGTATAGATGAGTAAACATATGAATGAATAAATATATTTAGGCTAAAATCTAAAGAAAAATTGCAACCTTTAGGAGAGAGAGATTGTGAAATTCTTGCATGTGGGCTGTGGAGACAAGACACCTAGTTTTGTCAGATGGAGCTTAAAGAATGTAGGAAAGGAATTATATGACTTGGTTGTTTAAGATATCGTCCAGAGATCTTTGTATGACTATCTATTTCATCTGTACCAAATATTGTAGAAGTCTTACTTATATAAAGCATTCCAGTGTTGTAGCTTGTTAGCTGTTCTTTTAAAAAGCTGTAAGAATTTAAATAGTTTTCATTCTTGAAATGTTTTATTATTTTTACATTGAACAAAATACCTATGTGATTTCAAGGTCTAGCTCTATCAAGTACAGGGTAAAATACCGATACCTGTACCTTAAATGAGAAACGATGCATACATTCAGAAATGCCTCACTGACACATGTATGTATTGTGTATTTTCATGTAAATAGCGTCACACATTTTGAGCTTTGCAAATTTTGAAAATTTAGCCCTTGGTATGTGGGTTGTTTGAATGGAGTATCTGGTGTCTGAGGTTTTTTCAGGTTTTTCTTTTGTTTTGCTTCATTTCTGATCTATGGTGAGGCTTGTTCTTGCAATGACAGGAGGGACAAATTGTTCATAGATCTTGTGTGCCATTCCTGATACAGTATAGTTTCAGTACTGTAGTTCTCATGTGCAGCGCTAGAAGTAGTTGAATGAAGAGACAGAACGCCAATATCTTGGTAAATAATGGACTTATTTTTCTTGCTGATAGTCTTCTCTTTCTGGAGCTCCCTCCCAGAATCCCAGGCCCTAATGAGACTGGCCTCCATGATCCAGTAATGGGCTTGTGTTGTGACTAGCTGTATTTTTTCATGGAGGCAGTCAGTTTTGAGGAAATTTAAGAAATCGAAGTGGAGGGTCTGAGGCTGGTTATATTGCACTGGAATTCACTGCAAAACACTTTTTACCTTATCTTATACTATAATACTACACACTTTTATAATTTTCCTGTAAAAAACAGTAGTTATCTTTATGGCTGTGAGGTAAACTCATTCAATGGTGAATTCAATTCAAGAAATATTCTGAGTCTTCAAATAGACTAACAGTCACTAAAGACAGTCACAATACTGGTTTCATATCAGATTTATATTTACAGGAATAATACACGTACAAAATGTGTATTTAAATGTGTTTTAAAATGTATTGTTATAGCAAACAACATCAAAAATTACTGTCATTGAAAGGGATTAGATAGAAACGTATCCATGATTCCCTTTTCATACCTGGAGTATAAAGAATATTCTTTTCCCTAGTTAGGCAGTCAGTTAGGCTTTTAATCAGTGTTTAACACCACCAACAGTTCCCTTTGTCCTTATGGCCCTTTGTGTAGTCAGTGCCTGCTATTATATTTAACCTAAATAGCAGCCTCACTTGTGATAGTTGTATTCAGACATTTATTATTCACAGCTTATTAGAGTGGGAGTTAAAGACAGATTGCTGTAGTTTTCCATTTTTCATGGAGGTTAGGCAAAAATATTTCCTAGCATAACCAACAGAGTCCCACTACGGGAGACAGCATCACCTTGTAAACTGCGGGTCCTGTAACCAGACAGCCTTTTTACTTCATCGCAGCTTGGGAAATCCTCCGTTAGCTGAAGAGGTAACAGCATACGCATACCCATACACTGTTTACCGTCTTGGATGTCATCTCCAGTGTTGACTGTAAAAGTTTGTTGCCCCAGAAAAGCAGGAATAGAACAAGCTATGGGCAGAGCCTATCCTTGACTAAGCACTGCTAGCTTCCATTCAGTTTTGTGAATGGGCAGTGCTTTGGCCCCAAGGCACCATCTTTATGAACTTTATAACAAATTAGTAACATGTCTTCAGCAGAACTGTGTTACTCCTGCAGCAGAAAGCTAATGAACCTTCCCGTATGATTAGACTTGGAAAGTTTCAATTTGTAAATAGCAAAGTTTCAATTAAATAACAAATAATTAATACTTCCAAAAACTATTTTCCCGATGTTATTTTAATGACTTACTTTTGCACTAACTAGACAATGTAGTTTAAAATTCATATAAAGGTGTTCTTTTGAATGCACTAAATACAAATCTTAAAAATCAAGACAATATATTTGAATACAGAATCATAATATTTTTCTAATCAGATTTTCTAATCAGATTGATTGCATAAATTCATTAAAATATCATTTTATTTCATGTCTATTAATTGGAGAAGCCCAGTTCAACAGTTTCTGAGTAATACCCAGCTTCTCAGAGAGATTAAGGTGCCTAAATAGCTTTGAAGTTTTGGGAGTAAATGCCTTAGTTTATATGTGCAAGGAACTGAACAGACTTAATTTTGTCCATGTTTACCTCCATCTGCTTTAATTTTGCCATGTCAGAAATGAGACTGCTCACATGGCTAAAGTGAGGCCTGTGCCTAGATTATATTCTTGCCTGAATCGGGATGATAATCTTAAATTTTTGCTTGAAGTCAAACACTTTCTGTGTCCCATCTCATTCCTACCTAAGATATGTTTTTTCCTTTGTTTTCAGGGAAATAGAATAAAATGCAAATATTCTTTACGCCTTAAAATAATTTGTACAAAACCCATGAATTAAACTCCATGAACTGGGAGAAACCCAGCGATTTTTGGGAGCTGATTTTGAGTGGATGTAGAAGTCAACAACTGTCTCTACTTGCCAATGGAAAGAGAATCCCTTGAGCTTGCCTACAGAACCTGCAACCTCACACATGGTCTTTGCTCCAAGTCAGAGGATGCTCTGCATGGGAAGATAATGAAGGTGCCGGCTGGGCTGGATGGAACTGAATAATTAAAGCAGCTTGTAATTTATGTTGCCATCAAATGCTGGAGGATATGGTCCTGCTGCAGGAAAAGAACTGGCTGTCATGTATCTGAGGCATTTTTCAGAAGATATTAAGGATGAATATTGGATGCATAATTAGGTTTTCTTGAAGATATGTTAGTAGATTAGAGGTAGATTGTGCAATAATTTCTATTATTACACATTACCTATACTTTGAGCAGTTCTATGACTGCTTGTATTTCTGCATCTCTAGCTGATATTTTTCTAGAACAAATACATTTTAGAATATGGAAGATTATAGTCACTCTCCACATGCAGCACGCCTTTTTCTTCTTCTTTCTCTTCATTTTATTCCCTTTACATATTTCCTTTCCCTCTTTATTTAATGGGAACCACACACAGAAGCCAGGCAGATAAATGTACTGAAACCCTGTTAGCATTTAATCTCTTTTTAGATAAATGCAAATATTGCTGTTGATGGTACTGGAGCCTTGTCCAGCAGTCATCTGAGGAACTTGCTCATCCATTTTTCAGTGTGTCCATGACTTATCAGTCACTGAAGATTGTGATCCAGAATATTCGTTCTTGACGAAAACAATAGAATTAAGCCACAGGGCTTCAGAAAATTGCTTTCATATTCAAGCAGCGCTACACATATACAGACACCTTGTTGATGATTTTCCTGCCCTGAAGAAAATATATTGCTGCTGCCACAAACCTGTCTTTTGGCACTTTGTCACTTACAAGTGATGATAAAATTGCAACAAAGAGACTTCTTTTTAATCTCATAGGTCATCGTTTGTACTCTGGACAGTCTTCCCTTTGTCCTCTCATTTAGTTTAGATAAGGTGAAAAAATCCTTTTAGTTGCCTCTAAACTTCCTTTAAAAATACAAAATCCAAAAAGTCAGCCTCAATGTACCCTCAAATTTTTAACATGACAACTTTTCTTTTCATGTTTTTCATTTAGATCAAAAGCTCTGTATGCATTTAAAATTTTTTTTTTTTAGGCAGCTGAATTGCAGTCAGCCTTTTTGATTTATAGATTCGCATCAAACCGTAAACCTTAAGAGAGACATTTAATCCCTTTAATTTTGTGAGAACCCCAGAATCATGTCATAATTATATTACTGAAATTCTGACCATTATTATATCCATTTGTTACTGCTAAACACTTGACGTAATTTTTTAAATTCAGTTATCCGGTCCAAAGTTGTAGAAAACTTCTGACAGATAGAAAGACAGAGACATTCTGAATAAATCCATGTATATGTTGAATATTTTGAAGATAGACTTTCACGCCATTTGTACAAACAGCAATTTATCTGGCTACATTCTTTTTTGATATTTTTTGTCTACATTTGCTGGGAGATTTTTCTCATCTTTGTCAGCTTATTCTTCAGCTTTATACCTCAATGAAATCCCAAACCTGTCTGTGACTTAAAAAGTCTGCTGCCATGGGATTTTGATGCAGCAAATGCAGTATTTTGTCTCCTGTCTGCACTCTCTTCCAGTCTGAGTCTCTTCCAGTTGGTGGTACGGAAAGAGCAAAAGAGAAAAAGAGGAATAAAATCTCCTGAAAAGGGCAGCAGGAGAAGAAGGTGCCCTTGCAGTGCGCTTTCTTCTGTCCACATTGTACATCAGGCTTCTCTCCTGTACGTCTGACAACTGGTATCCAGGAACAAGACCAGTTTGGAATGAGGTGGAACCAAAACTGGTGTCATGCTTTTCATTTGGGGGTTAAACATACTGTTTAAAAAAATTAAGGGGAGGTGTCAATACCTAGGACAGATTCTCTACCTTTTCTCTGTTATTACTGATTCTCCCTGATTACTGCCAAGCAGAGGCTTTGGAGGCATCACATGTTCCCTAGGACAAATAAGGAGTCAGCTCCTGCAATCCCCCTTTCACACAAGAGAGATAGACCCAGATATTCAAAGTTTACTGATGTGAGTACAACCTCTAGAAGCCTCAGACGTTCACGGTTCCTCCTATGAGAAAGCCAAGCATTAAGAAATACAGAAATGGACACTTAGGTACCTAAAAAACCATTAAAGGCCAAACCCTCTGTAAGTGCCCAGGGGAAACAAGCCTCATCACTCTGGATGAAGGAAACCCTGTGCTCAAACCAATCACTACTGACGATAATAGACAAATTACTCATTTACCTGGATTTGGCCCCTATGAACAGAAATGTCCTGGGCCTCCTGCCAGTGTCACATTCCCTTGTCTCCTAAAATCACTGCAGATTCACCAATATAAACTGGCAAAAGCAGAATTAGCCACAATGAGCACTCTTGCTTCTTCGTGGGACTCCTCACAATGTGGGCTGAACTTGAAGATAATGAACCAACATTGTCTACTTTAATTATAGTGCTTGAAAACCTTCACAATAAATAAAGATGCATGCTTAAATAAATTATTTTTCCACTAGGTAAACTACCCATTTAGAGTTACTAATTATTCTTTTTCAGTCTTATATTTGCCTTATTAATTTTAATTTTCTACTAGATGTTTATAGAATAAATGCATCCAGACACCCTTTGCTTCTTCAGGATCTATACTATAGTAATATTCAAAACTAATAGCTTCAAAAAGAAATGGATTAGAATAGAAACAGATTCCTGTGATATTCTGGATAACTGCAATGGTTAAGAATACTAACGCAGAAGTGTCCAACCTAAGTTTCACAGCCAAAGAAACAGCCTATGGTGAAGAACAATATTTTGCAGGAATTATTAGGCCTGAGATGTTTAGACTTAAGATATAAAAAGCAATTCCTCAAAAAAAAGTGTAAATATTGTTTTTCAAAGTAATTTCTCAGTATAATATGGTATCGCAAATAATTATATAAGGGATGGGATGTTACTTTTAAGACAAGTTTTCTCTCAAACTCTTTTATTTCATGAGTCACCTCTTCATGACCTTATGCTGATTACGTAAGATTTTGCAAGGGTATCATAAAAATGTATGTGCTTCCATGTCAAAAATAAATTAAAAAAAGGCAAGAGCATGAGGATTTCCTCAACTGTAGGCTATAAAATTGAAGCAGAAAAGTATGGAAAAAACCCCAAAACAAACCCAAATGGTGAATTGCACAAGCAGTTTTAAGACTGATGGAATTTTCTCAAAATTTTAGGAGGCTTTCAAAGTGTTAGTGCATTTTGCAGCAACCACTGGTAGTTTCTGAACTCATATTTTAAGGCTGTATTTATACCAGGGGCTCAATTCTGAACTCAGATACAAGCTATTTTACCCTTGCGTATGTAATAAAATTAGTCACCCTCTTGCTGTGCTTACACAGGGCTGCTCGTGTGCCCGTGGCGAGCTCAGCAGCACGGCTTTGTGCCTCTGCTCTGACGTTTGGCCCTGGGTACCCTGTCTCACCCAGACCTGCTGTGCCAAAAAGGGACACCGCACAGCAGCCGTCCCGATGCAAACAGTATCTCATACTCAGACATTGAATTAACCCGTGGCCCAGTTAAAAAACTCCTGGATGAGACCCGTTACGGCCAAGTGCAGGAGGAGTTGTGCTGAATCAGCACAGGTGGCTGAAGCTGAGCCTTCAACTTGTCCTGCACATCTGTCTCCAAGCGGTATCGCTGGGATAAATGTGAGCAGACCGTCAGCATGGCAAAGGGTGTAACAGAGACAGGAATGTTAAAGTAATTGTGTTGCGCCAAAAATCCCCCCTGGGTTTATAAAACATGTTTTAAAATCAGCAGGTAATTCAGGATTTAGCAATAATTTTGCCAGCTCTGGCATTTTGCCTGTATGTAGTTGTTAGTGTTTTTATTCAGTTTTATTTATTTCTGCAGCAATCCTCTAGTATTTAATCATCTCTCTCTATTTTGGTTTTGGTTTTGGTTTTTTTTGTTTGTTCAGTGAAGCAAAGCTTCTCTGTTACAGTCGTGAATCTCCACACTTGGGATCCCTGCGGTAACCCTGGCAACCTGGATGGCAGGGTGGGCTACAGCTTCAGCACCTCTGGCTGAGCGCAGCAGAGCCCTTTCCCCCAGCCCGCAGCGCAGCAGCAGCGAGCCGCTGCCCAAGCTGGAGCGCACCACCATGCAGTTAGTCATTCGGTTTTGCATAATGGCCTTTTTTTTAAAAAAAAAAACAACCAAAACTATTTAGATTAAGCCTATAATTTAATTTTTGAGACAATGTTAGGGTGCTGCCACAGTTCTTCATCAAGATAGGTGGCAGGGATGAGCCCAAACATGCTTTGTCAGCTTCTGAGATTTTGTCATTCTTACTCATACTGGAAACTATAAGGCAAGCTCTTTTAATTTCTTTTTAATCCACTAACTGAGTAAATAATTCTGTGTTTGCTATAGACAAAAAGTTCTAAAAAAAGAAGGTATTTGCTATCCTATTCTATAGGGTTCTCAAGCACTCACTCTGTTAGCATAATCCATAACCTATTAACATAATCTATATTACATTCTCCAATATCATCTATTAAATTATACATCCATAAGGACATATGAAATTAGTATGCACCGTACAAATCATACCTGATTTTTTATTTTACAGGTATTTCACAAGAATTTCCTCCCACTTCATATATGTATACTTAAAAAACATTCTTAGGAAAGAAATTTTGGACTGATAGGCATAAAATATGGGCTGTCTTTCTCTGGAGAGATATTGACATTTGCTGTGGCTTCAAGAAGGAGCACTCCACATGGTTAAAATTCCTTCAAACAGAACTACTGTAAATTTTTAAATCATAAATTCTTACTGCAGTCCTCTGGTTCAGGCAATCTTCCTAAGTGTTCCATGTCTTCTCTCCAGTATCTTTCCAGTTTATAGGTTGCTTCAGTTTTGTTGCTTTCCAGGGTGTAGTATGTTCACATTTCTGAGAGCCAGTATAGTTACCTTTTTTCTCTAGATCTAGGTTTTCTCAAAAGAATTCATCCTAGAAGGTTCCAAAAACAACTGAGCATTCAGAAGAATAAATGTTGTTTGCCAAATGTCTTATATTTTTGAAACAGATCACTTTATTTTTATGTATGTTAGTGACTTAGTTTACCCAGGGGATTACTGGGATTACTTTTCAAAACTCAGCATGTGAAATACATTGATTTATTGATAGTAGTTTAACCAAGCCAAGAACTTGCTGAAGTATTGGGGCTTTCTGTGACAGTTGAATTGAAATTGATTTATGTCATAAGATTAATGAGTAATTTCTTCTTGATCTATTGTTGTAGATGGGAAAGGCTGAAGTGACTTACTGTTCAAATGTCTAGGACAGAACTGGGATGAGAAACGGACAGGAAGGATTAAACTCAAGGTTGTCGTTTGAATTAGGGTTGAGATTGGGACTAAGGCCTGAGTTGATAGTTTTACTCCTTGATCCTCTGAGACCTTGTCCGTGTTGGTTTAAGAGAGCTAAGTGGTTGGTTTAAGTGAGCGCTGCTAGTATCTATAGGGTTGTGGACAGCATTAAGGTTTGTTGTATTTTCTTAATGTTTAAATTCTGCTTATCTCCTACAGTGAGGAAGAGGGCTGGCACCCACAGGGTATTACACTTTATGTGCTTATTGGGTATGAGTTTTTGTCAAGATAGGTTGGATGTAGGTTAGTAATGGAAAGGAGTTGGAGCTTAGGTTTTTTGGGCACATGGAGTATGCAAGTCTGGCATGCTTCCTCGTTCTTGCAGATTTTTGACAATTTTTCACTAATTCATGCTGTAGCAAGGGTCAGCAGGCTGCAGTTTAGGCTGCCTGCACTCCAGGCCAACTTGGATTTTGTAAATCTAATCAGAGCCTTTACTAGTGCTAATCATTATCCAGTTCTGCGGGTCTTGAAGGAGCACTTCAGCTGCTTCTTTTATAAGAAGCAACCCCAACACTAATTGTAGCAATTCCACCTTTGCTGTTAATACAATGCAGATCAAAGCAGTCTCTGCACCTTTTATGCACTCTCAGGCACTGAGCGTCATGCTTTAGTTGGGCTGCATTTAAAATACATTTTTTTCTCTGTTTTATTCACTTCTAGGCCCTACTTCTCAAATATTGTATAGTGAGAGGCTCGGATGGGGCTTTGCTTCACATTATTCAAGAGCTTTGAATATATAACTATTTATAACCAATGCATACTTATGTGATCTTAGGTGCTGTTACATATAGTACAATAGCCTTCCTACGGACAGCAGTAGCATTACAGATAAGTTAATCAGGGAATGTTTAAACTGTAAAATGCTTCACAGTTAGAAACTTCTGGAAGCAAAACACTGACAGGGTGAAGCACAAAATAATACACTCCAAATATTAATAACATTCTAGTATTATCAAATTCATAATGATGACACCTAATAATATTCATATTGCAGTCTAATGCTTGTAATGAGGAGCGCTATCGTTGTGGACCATTGAGCTGACAATTAGTGGATGTGTGGCTGCAATGGGATGTGCTTGGCTGCAGTTAGCCCTACACTCACCAGCTCCTTCATGGTCTAACCAAAACAGCACAGACATCAGGAAACCAAATGCAGCAGAAGCCAGAACAGACCATCATTTATTAGATATGTTAAGTTAATATAAAAATCACATGACTTTACTGACAGTAATATAGACAAGTTTGGGCTAGACCATTTCGCATTTCACTGCTCCAGTGTGTTTGCTTTCTTTGCCAGGCTTTGCAGCATGAGCTTTGTGCCAGGGTAAGTAGTTTAAGCCTGGCTCAAATGTGCAGTTTTCCTACTGTTTCTTTTCCCTTGGATATTTTGCTTTTCAGGGAATCTTCAACTCTCACCATTTCAGTATGAGAATAGGAAAGTTCATCTGAACAGTATTACTCCTTTAAAACTGCAGTATTACGGATTCCTACAATAGGTTTAGTGTTTTCCTGACACAGATGAAATTCATTCCACCTTCAATCACTGGAGCATCAGGACACTTTAGTATTAAGAGAGAATCTCCCTGTAGTAGCCTATTTACAGATAATTTCTTTATCTTCTTAATAGCCTCTTGAAGATTTGGTGACAAGATTTGGTAACAGATTGTCATTCAGGGCATAAAATACCACCTGTAGCTTGCCAGTTTCTACAAACACCAAGGTGGGGAGATCCATTATACCGGTACATCACAAGGTCTTTCAAAACAGCAGTGCAAGACACACCATTCCAGATACATCCATTCTCTCATTGTAAAAACCTGCAGCACAGTCAGCCATGGAAAAAAATGGCAGAACTCTTAGATCCTGTGCATATGAATGCGTAGGGGGCTCGTCATGAGGTGATACTTTTGGAACACAAACCATGATATACAGTCATTTCTTTGAAATGTTAGAGAGTAAATTGGGAGGAAAAATATAAATATCCACTGTCTTGGGGTGCCAGAAGGCATGAAAAATCACCACCCAATAAATCTTCTTGGGTTAAAAAATGAGTTTGTGGCACCTCTAGGACTGAATACACAGGATTACCTGATTTATGGGAGTTATGAAGTTACATGGTGCCACTTGAGAAGCCCAAGGCAGGGAGCTGTGCAAGTGGAAGGATAAATAGTGATTGTATTTGATTTTCAATACTGAGATAGAAAGGAAGAAAAAGTTCCATCAAACCTCAATCCCTCTTTGAGACCCTGTTCTGAAAATATCTTTCTACCAGATACAATGGCATTTGGGCAGTTTCCAGTACTACATCAGGGTGATCCTGTACTGAAAAAGAGTAATAGTGAGTAATAGCCAAAGCCTAAATGCTTAGTGGAGATGTGGATTTTCAAGCAGGCAAATTAGGGGAAGTTTTTTCTTCTGCAAGATTGGGTTGTTTAGATCCTGATGTAAGTGGAGGAGAGTTCTCCAAACCCACAATTGGGCAGCTGAACAAGGAAAGAATTAGTTTTTAGATTTCAAATGTGTGTAGATATGATTGTTAAAGGACTCTCAGATCTGGCTAAATCCTGCTTGTATTACTCTTGAAAATTAATGGAATAGTAGAAGAAATGGCAGTCAGCACAAGTAATTTGGTTATCAAAACTACTGTGCAAAAGAGTAAGCACTTTTCTTATTTCCTGTTTGTTTATTGGGACCATTTCCCCACGTTCTTTAAGACGCCATTAGCATAAAGCAGCAGGGTCATCTGTCAGAGATGGTCTAGGTGTAGGTGCTGCTGCCTTGAGGCAGAGGATGGAGTAGAGAACCTCTGGAGGTCTTGTTTTCAGTGGTGAGTGGAGCACTGCAAGTACAGCTTAGTTCTGTTGAATCTATCAGTCTCCTTACAAAGCAGATATTCCTGGTGAATCATGCTAATTGAGAGAAAAACTATGTAAGGATTAAGGCTTATTTACTGGAAAAAACCAACAGCATAGACTTCTGCTTGAACTTAGTCACCTAAACAAAAGAGCTTGGCTGTAAGAGATGCTGAGTGCCTGAAGCTTTTCCTAAGTCCAGTGGGAATGCTGGAAACTAAGCAGTATGGGAAAACCAAACCAGTTTTGTTTAGATTCCTAGCTTTAGGTAACAGGATTTGTTCTTCCTTTTTCCATTTTCCCACCTCCCAGAACTGAAATTGTTTAAGAGCCTTTGATTGAAAATGTGAATCATTTAGGCAAAGCTAATGATAATACCTGTACTTCAGGTTCTTTCTCATCAATATGAACTTCTGGTTTCAATGGCCTGTGAAACTCCAGTTCCTTGTCAATCATAAATTGCAGATGCCATGATTTCCCTCAAAACTAACTTTTTCCTTTTCTTTCTTTCTCTCTTTCTTTCTCTCTTTCTCTCTTTCTCTCTTTCTTTCTCCCTTTCTGTCTTTCCCCTTCTCTCCTTCCTTCCTTCCTTCCTTCCTTCCTTCCTTCCTTCCTTCCTTCCTTCCTTCCTTCCTTCCTTCCCTCCCTCTCACTCTCTCTTTTTCCCATTTACATCTCTCTGCTTTCCTTCCTTCTTTCCTTCCTTTTCAATAAAAATATTTCAGTCACTTCTGAGAACAATAATCAGAATAAGGAAATTGTTGCCCCAAATGAAAAAAGCTACTTCTGGTTTTTCACCGCAGTCCTTCAGTAAGAACTTGAAATGTAAAGGTCTACCATGTGCCAACATGGGCCACTTATTTTGAGCTAAGCTTCCCAAAGAACAGTTAATTAAATCTTAACTTTGCAAGATGATTTTTTAGGACACCAACAGCATTTTCTATGAATATTCTGCCTTAATGGAGCATGCTGAGTGGCTGCACAACTCCTGTGCGCTGGGCAAATAACACATACACACAGACAGAGAGACACACGAGACACAGAGACACAGAGACACACAGACCTCCCTCCTCCCAGCTGAAAGACTGGCCTCATACTGTCCAGTGCTGTTGCCACTGGCAAGGACTTACCTTGCAATAGTTCCCTCCCGTGGTGGGGTATCAGCTGGACAGCAAATGTAAGAATAAAAAGTTCTCAAGAAGTGAGTGCTTCCACTGCTGTCACTTATGCAAAATGGAGACTAATGAAGTGAACTGAGGTTCGCAAGGAGCATGGGCTGAATAGGCTGAGACTGATCAGAGCTACGATGGGGAAAAGCGGATAGAAGCCATAGGGCAGATGCAGAAGGATATTTAACTTCACTCTCCTTTCTAAAATCGGAAGCTCAGTCCACATTTAGGACAAAACCTTGTTTCAACACTCCCTTGGCAGAATAACTTGTTCTTTTTTTTTCTTTTTTTCTGTTAGATGTCCACATAAGAGATCACAATTAATACATGAGCTCAGCCAGGAAAAATCTGGGCTAAGAATATAAAGCTGTCCTCCTTGCTAAGGAACATTTTAGGGCCGGTATGATTTTCTGGCAGAATTCCCATTGTTCCAGGTTGCATTAAAAGAATGTGAATATGAAGAAATCACATAAAAAAGAAAATTAAAGTGAATATTGTAGTTGCAAAATGCAAAGCATACTTTATCATGCATTCTTTCACTGTGTTTTCACATACAATTTTGTTCTAAAAAATTCTGGCTTATTCTGGCTCTGGTATGCACTTCAGTACATTTAGTTGGTTAGCTGCTGTATTTTTTTTTTTAAACCAAGTATCTCAAGCAGAATTAAATTTTCCTACTAAGCAGAATTAAATTTTCCTTTCAAAAGGAATTAATTTGCTTCAGTTCTCAAAATACACCCCAGGAACCAGGCCTCAGTCAAAATAAAGCTTGTTGAAAAATGGAAAATCTCTGTTATTCCTGCAATTTTATGATCAAATTTAGTACTAAACTTTATTAAGCAATGTTTCGCTTTTATAATTTAATAGACCAGAAACTTAGAAGTGTGCTGTACTTCCAGAAGTGGTTAAGAAATCTGCTTGTGCATCTCATAAATAATTCTGGCAGATAAGAGCCGAAGTGCTGCTCTTTCTATGGGCACCTATGTATAATTGTGTAGTGGACTTCCATGGGAACAACATGGCATTATTGGAGATTTGTCTTCAAAGATTTATCTTACTCTGTTAAAACAAGTCATTAGATTTATCTCTTTCAGTATCATAGGTCTTCATTGAGTCAAATAAACCATATTTTGTTTACCGCCCTGGAAAGATATAAATGCTAAATACTCTTTAACTTTATTTTATGAGACTGAATATTATATTCCTCTTTCCAGTGACCTTTTATTGCCTTGTGAATAAAAAAATAATTTACCAGACAGAAATAACAGCCAGAGGAAGGTGGGATTTATGGGCATGCCAACTCCACTAAAACCAAAGGATAAACATAATAGTCTCAGAATAAAAATCGTGAATTATCTAGTGCTCTATTCTCAAAACTTTAAAATAAGTTTTCTCAGAAAATTAGAGCTTTACTCATGTCATCATTGCAGAAGTAAAAGAGTGCAGGTTCTGAAATAAAAGAGTGTGAGTTCTGTTTCTTCCTTTTTTCTGTTCCTTGTATCCTAATGAATCTAAGAAAAAATTAGACATATTCTGTTTGTAAGAAAGGAGAATATGAAAGAATTATCCATCCAGTCTATAATACGTCATTAAAAACATCAGCTGCAGAACATCTCTAAATTCTGAACACAGCAAATTTTTATATTATCCTGGCAGTGTTAAGTATTTCTTTGTTGCAAAGAATTGCATGAAGTCTATGACTTTTCAAAATAAGGCAAATATTAAGTTTCCATGCTGGAATCTGTTTGCTGGTGTTGCGATTTGGGCTGGGCTGGGCACTAAAATGAATGACAGATGCTCTCTTTTATTTCCCTCCCCTTACAGGTTTAAAAAGAAACTAAACTACTTTAATGAAAATATTAATAATAAAACAATTAAAAGAAAAGATAATAATATTAATAAGAAAATTATGAAATATATACAGTATATACAAAACTATATCAAGCTCCCAGTATGATGATCACATCACCAGCAGGCACTGGGAAAGTCCCAGACTGGACTCAGTGACGGACGGGAACTGGATTCCGGATCTGGATTCAGGAATGCACGGATTGGGATCAAAAGCAGACAACAGAGTCCTCCTCGGACAGCGGCCATTGAAGAAAGAGGGCTGACCCTTTGATCCCTCAGCTTTTATCCTGAGCATGAGGCAGATGGGATGGAATACCCTGTTGGTCAGTTTGGGGTCACCTGTCCTGTCTGCTCCTCCCTGCAGGTGTGACCCCTCTACACTTTTCCGCTTCCGACCCTCCAACGGGGCAAATAACAAAGTTGGCTGGCCTTGGGTGTTATAGCAATAAGGATAAGCAAGAGCCTCTCTGCACACAGTTCCTTGGCATCAGTTATAAACATCAGGTGTTATCGCTCTGGAAGTGGACCACAGTCTTAAAAATATGCCATTAATTTCAAAGAGTTCAGTTAGTTAGAAGAGGCTTAGCTGAAAAGTAAAATTACCGAAAAGAAAATGCGTTCTGTTTTACCTCAAACCAGGACAGCTGTACAGGATCTCTGATTCTGAAATGCAGTCTGCCTTGGGAATTAACTGTAAAATGGAAACTTTGTTTTCCTGAGATCAGCTCTCAGAACTTTGTTTTACATTACACAGAAATATTATTTAAGTGGCATCATGCTAAATACCTTTCTGAAGTCCAGAGAGACTAGTTCTACACTTTAAGAAACAGTTATCTTCTCAAAATATGTGGTTGTTCTTGTCCAATAATCTTACTTTGCATTTTAACCCACCATTCATTTGTAGTTAAACCTGATTTTCCTTTCATTTGAAATTCTCACTGAAATCGTGCACATGGCCAAATCAGACTCAAAAGTGTATAGCTGATTTTGTAATTTCAAACCTTGTCTCTTTTCTTAAATGTAAGAGGCCTGCAAATATTAGTTTTAATATTTTTTCAGTCATATAATGCGGCACCCACATTGACAGATCAGTACAAATGCTTGGCATTTATTTCATGTATTTGTTCTTGAAGACTTGTAGGATAGGAAACAGCTCATTTTCCCAGCTTAGTTACATTTAGCACTTTGATTCTCTTTCCAACTGGTATTTTGTAGTTTCCAATTCTCTATCCCTATCCAATTAGCCTGTGGGATCCTTCGGAGAGGGAGAAGAGAGGAAGAAGGCAGGAAGGTGGGGGATAGCAAGGTATACCTGTGCAAGGTGTCAGTGAACCCCCTCTCTCAGGAGCCTTCAGGTTACGGATGGGACATGAGAGGGAGGAGTGAAAGGAAGAGGAGCAAGAGAACAAGAGAAAGTGGGGTAGCATCTGTCTACGCTCGATCAGGACAGGGAGCAATGGTCAAGTCCTTTGTTACCTGGGGGTCAGGATGGCCTACTGTATAAGGATGAGATGGCTGCTTCCTCCCAGGGAGCAGAGGGTTGGAAGGGAAGCACAGAGCAAAGCATTCTCTGTACCTTGCACGCTCCCAGTCAAGTTGCAGTCTCCAGCTTCCCATCTGTCCTCTAGGGAAGTGCTTGGGATGTGGTACAGGGACATCACAAGCTACGGCAGTGGGTCAGGTGAGGAATTTTGCCCTTTTTCTTGAAGGTTTTAAATTTATCTTCATTTTATTCTTATTTAAATTATGTTTCCTATTTCGTATTTCAGGCAGTTTTTCACAGTACCATCAAACTAATGCTTACTGATGAAATTTCCTAAGCAACATGTTCTTCTGTAAAGAAAAACCTGCTTGTTCTTAGTTACGTCTAGTCTGGAGACAGCGCTCAGCCATAGCTGACTGAGGAGATAAGCGAGCAAGGTCGCTAGAGTGGTGGCCTTCATTCCCTGATACTTTCAAGGGACCTTGTAGGGACTCCCGTTGTTATCTCCTTGATGGAAGACTGAAGTGAAGGAGCAACTTTGCGTATTAACCTTTCTCAAAACCAGGCACATGCACTTCCGAGCACTACACAGAATTTGCTGCACAAAATAACAAAGTCAAAAGCTGAAGTGAATTATGATTTGTCTTTTTGTTCATAAGATGAAATGAGTATTTTACTGGCCTAAGATTTCATAGATTTTTATGCTATATTAACAACAAAAATATTTGTGAAGAAAATGTCCATTTTGCACCTGTAATAGAGTTTTCTTGCAGCAGCAGCAGCTGTGTCTGTTTCATGTAGATGACAGGCTGACAAATGGAAAGATTATTTCTGTTCCTTCTTTCATTTGAGAGTCATAAATCTGAAAAATGCGGAATAGATTTTTTTCATGCATCTTATAAGATTTTATAGGAAGATCCAAGATGGCAGAGAGGGCACAGTTCCAGAATATAAATTAAGGTCTGTACTGGTACCACCAGCAGTCACTCAATGTGATCTGACAGTATCTTTGTCAAATCGATATACAATGCTTTGTTGAACTAGTGGAGTAAGTGGATACTTCTGATAAACAATGTGGTGTCCATGCCATTGACATGAATGCTTATTTAATAAGATCGTTTTGATTCAAAGTCAGTTTTCATATTTATACTATTACAAATCCTGCAGAAGCAGTTGTGTCAGCCATCTGTATAACCTCATATTCTGTAGAGATGCAGATCTATTCAGCTTTGTCTTGAGGTGTGTATATAGTGCTACCGTATCGATAGTAAATATTATGATAATTTATATTCACCCTGCATAGGCAGAAACGAAGCTTTATCCTTTCTCAGTGGTGATACAAAGACCAAACAAACTCGATGTCAAGTTATTGGTCAGCTCAGGTGCTCTTTGTCATGAGGCATTTCACTCTGTGCTGCTCTGTAGCCGGCCAGTTTGGGGGCAGTAATTACACCATGGACCTATGGCTCCACAGGATTTTTTTCTTGGTTTTCAATGCAGCAGTTCCAATACCAAATTTTCCTCAGACATAGAGCTGCTAAATTTAAGAAAAATACAGATCCTTCCATACATATCTGTGGCAATTCAAAGGCAGTGGATTAAGTTATATTTGTGCTGGTGAGCAGCTAAAGCCAGGGAAAATGTCACCATGGACCACACTGCAAAGCATCTTCAGGGGACAGTGATGTCAGTAGAAACTGATCTCTCAGATCACTGACACGATTAGATTGTGAAATGCTTACTAAACCTTAAATGGCATAGCTCATATGTAATATTATTTAGCTGTTCTGATGACTGCCTAAATAATTTTTTAATGATAAACGTTTTTTATTTTATCCTTTTTCTTATTCTTTTTATTCCTATACATATATACAAGCACAGGTACTCTTTATTCACCTGAAATATTAAGATCATATAATCAGAGGGCACATTTGTCATCTTTTAGTGCACGAAAGGTCATATTACAATACGGATTTATGGTTGTCTGGTTACCCTGAGAAAGTCCTTTTATTCATAGTGTAAAAATGAAAACCAGGTGGTGCCAGGTTATGTTCTTTAACTGTGTCATGACTTCTCCATCACTATAAGCCCTCTTATCTCATGTTTGAGCATGGGTGAGCCAAATTATTTTTTTATGGGATAGCTGGATGTAGCAAGACTTATATGTCTCTCTCTCTCACTGGTACTGGTTTCACAGAGCCAAGCATGTCCCCTTTCTGCCTCAAATATCCTGAAACCTTTACCTTTTCTTCATCTTCATAGGCAATGAAAATCATCTTTTATAGGGGATCTGTGTAAAGATCGACCCCTCACTCTGAGGCCTTGAGCAGAATCCAGGGATTGTGCTTATGTTTTGCACAGAGAGAGAGCCACAGTATGTTCAAAATTATAAAACCGTAAAATAACTGTTTGAATGTAGAAGGCCTGCTTTGGTATAGCTCCCTGCTCTTCCTTAATATATGGAAGAACAGCCTAAAGAGGAGAGGGCAAGCCTGCGCAAGTGGGCTGGTGTCTCCAAATGTGGTGAGTGGGAGGTACAAATCTCTCCATGTGCCTCCCCTCTGCCTCCAGCTCCCTGTGTTCAACATCCATCTCCAGATGGAGTGCAACAAGAAAGAAGCAGAGAGGTCGCTCCGTTCCTCCTCCATAGCGTGGCTGCCTTGGTAGGATGATTCAGGAAATTATCCTTTTTCATGCGTTCCACTCTCTGGCAAGCATCTTCCCCATGGAGGATGCCAGCAACGTTTCTACCTCCAGGAGGAAGGAGATAAAATTGTAAATAACATTTAAGAGTTAACTATTTTTGGCTACATTGCATAGGCTGAAAGTCCTATTTTCTCCTTCAGAAATTTGTTTTGTGTGATGTGACTGAGGCAAGTAACGGAAAGAATGCAGTAGACATTTCTACAATTACAAATGCCACAGACCAGAGATCAGCAGCACAAGCAAGATTCAGATATAACGAAAAATGGGAGATCACAAAGGGCAGAGTTACTGCCACAGTCATGGTGGCAGGACTCCCATGGATGCTGCAGCTTCTGTAATACTGAGCAAACCTGTGCTGCAATTCGGACGTGTCCCACGGCATGAACACCGCCCCTCCACTGGGCCGGCACCACGCCAAACCGACCTGTGATGATGTCCTCTGAGCAAGGCAGCACCATTTCTACCCTGACCTAAAAAAGAAACATTTTTGTTCTGCTCTGTGGACAAACGTGCTGAGGAAAGACAGCTAGCTACCTGGTTACGTACAGTCTCCTACGACCTGGTGTCTCTCTGAATAGACACTGGTGCATTGTGACCACCGGTCCCAAGTTCTTCTCAGCCAAAGCATTTTGGGCCATTGGCTGTTCATCGTTCTCATCTTTGCACGCTCCCAAATCTGGATACTTTATTGTTTGGTTTTTTTAAATAAATGCATCTCGGCTGGCAAGCTCCCCACTCACAGGCTCCTGTTGCTCCTCTATGTTCTCTCTACTTAACATCTAGCCTTCCAGGTAGTGACACTGCAAGGATATCTGCGCTTGCACCACGCCACCTCCTCTGCCCCTGGAAAAAAAAACCCAGGCACACAAACCAGTAAGGAATGGATTTGTTTGAACCTGACCTAAGCAGCAGGCTGTGCTTGATTTGTAGTCTAAATATAGCCTCTGAATTACTCCTTGTGCTCCCAAGGTCTTACTAGAGAAGGAAGAATATGGCAGACAGTAAAGGACAAGAAGATCTTAGAAAGCTTTTACTCATTCATAATAATTTTTAAGAGAGCACTTCACTGTACTTCTGTTTACAAAACAGTAAACAGCACTAAGGAATTTCCCTCCTCCACCAAGGGGGTTGCAAAGAGAACAGGTCTTGTCTTTTGGTGCTTCCTCTTGAGATTGCAGGTTTGGTAGATAATGCTTAATGATTTAACTGTCTAATTTGATACAGCACAAGGTTTTGATCAATAAAATATACCAGTGCAACACGTACACGTATATGAATGCAGCCCACATGAAATGCATTTAGTATCAGTTAAATATTTAAATGTCATGAATTGTAATTATAAATAGAAAACAACGGAAAGCTATTCTAGTTCTAGTAGCGGTTCTCCAAAATATGATTCTTTACCCTGTGCTGTGTAGCACTTTCATTATTAACAATTATCTGGGGGAAAAAAAAATCCTAGTAAAGTTTGTAAATATGCCCAAAATCATGACAGAAAACAGCAAACAAATTTGCTGGCATTCACACAGTTATGTTCAATTCAGGCCCAAATGTCAGGCACAAAGACTACTACATTACAAACCACACCTCTAGAAACAGAAATTCTGAAAAATGCCTTGGGATTTGGAGCAGATGATCTGTTGCTCAGTGCTGTGGCAGGAAGGGCTAATGTGGATAAACAGGATGATCTCAAGTAAGGAGGTTATACTGGGGAATATTTTTTCACTGCCTTCTTGTGATATGAAACCTAGAAGACAGGACAGAAAAACAGTGTGACAGCTTCAAAACAAACAAAAGGGATTATTTTTTTAAATGCTCCATATTTAAACTGCTAAACTCATTAGCATACAATGTTATGGATGCCAAAATCTTACACTAGTGAGACAAGTTCTTGTAAGTACCTTCCACGGAGCACTCTTGAGCACAGAGGTGTCTGTACTTGTCATAAAGATGGAGGCTGGTAGAGGAGTCCAGAAAATATCATTCACTTCCTTCCTTTTTTAAACTTTCCCCAAATCATCCACTACACATCACTGTCAAAGACAAGCTATTTATCTAGATAGACCTTGGGTCTGACCTACCGCAGCTAGTCATATGTTGTTGTTCCTACTACTACTATATTTACCATCCTGATATATGATCAGCTCTCTAATATTGTCTCCAGTTCTGATGTTCCTAATCCAAGAAGGAAACTGAAAATTTGAACATGGTAAGAAAGGTTTAAAGTATTAAGAATCAAGTCAAATACTAAGGGATCCTGTTCTATTTCCCTTAACAAGGACAGGGCTAAGGGGTGGTTTGCTCATAGTCCAAAAGTATCTAACTGGGAAAGGCCAAAGTCTTTAGCAAGAAAAAGGCGTGCATGATGGTAGGATTCATCTGGCTAAATATAGATGCCTATATCTGAGCTGGTCCATCTAGAAGCTCTGTGTGTCAGTACAGATCTAAGCAATCCTCTCAGTGGATTGTAAAGCACAATTCATCTCAGTCCGAAGTAGATGTCTAAAACGGATTAGATGAATCACTCCCTTAAAGTTTCTATTTGCTCCACTGTCTGTGAAAGGCACCTAGTGTGACTAGCACAGTTGCAAACCTCTACTGAAGGTGCCCAGAGTTGATTGAATCTTACTCCTAACGTCTATGAACTGATTGTTAGAGATTAGTAAGAATAGTGGAGTACAGTGCAGATTACTGCTCAGTGTGATTAGTGATTGGAACACATTATGAAGGGCCGATATGGTTTTTCTTTCAAAGGCTTTTAAAAAATTTATTTCCTAGAAAATATGCCCCAGTTGAAACACGGCTGTTGGCCTTGTGCCAGAGGACTCCTCTGGCCCGTGTTGCACAGGAGGTCAGACTATCAAATCGTAATGATTCCTCCTGGCCTTAAAAATCTATGCCTTCAATCACTGCTAATGAATAGTGGCATGTTTTCAATGCTTTATCAAGTGGCTCTTGATCAATACAGATGTGCCATTTAACTGCGGGGTTTTCCCCACAATTGTTAGCTGCTGCTGCTCTGTTGGTTTCAAAGGACGCAATGTTACAAATCAGCTTATGAATCTCAGACATGCTGAAGTTTTCCATCAGTACCAAAGGGCAGATTTAGCAGTGGCTCAGAAGGTGGTAGACTTCCCCTTCAGCACTCTGCTCCATGCTGTGCAGCCAGAAGTGAAGCTGCGGTGTAGCACAGCCCTTTCTGTCAATATCATGGCAGCATCCAGCACTGTGTAGCCAAATTTATCCTTGCATCACTTATTTTGCAGTGAAAATGGCTGAATTTAAAGCTTGGAGTTTAAGGAGAATCTTTCCTGACTCAGTCTTTCCTGTCACTGACAGGTTTATCTGTAGTATAGGATGCCTTTGTGTCCATCATTGTCGTACATACAGAAAAGATAATGGAGTGTGCATGGCTATGCCATTAGTGTGTTCTGGGCTACCCTTGCTTTCATTAAGTATAATGGCAAGCAAATACATTAATTAAACTTAGTGTTCACACATACGGTTTTATTTTGTATTGCTGCCATTTAGGATGACTAACCAGGACTTGCACACAGTAGCTGTGTTCTTGGGGTAGCTGATATGAAATCACATTGTGAGTCAATACAACAACAACAACAAAAAGACTTTTGACTGGTCTGAATTCTTCACCAGTTAAAAAATCTTCTACTAATTTTGTCAAATCTATGATGTGCATAGTAGTTCCAGACACTCTCCATTATTATTAGTGTTTCTAGAAATCCTGCATGTTTAGCTTTTATTAAAGGGTTGATGAGGATGGTGTGGGGGACGGGACAGTTGAAGAATATTATAAAACCAGAAAAATCTGTTTCTGATGGGCTGAGCAGTGATCAGTATCACTGGTAATAATCACTGTCTCGTCCCATTTATTTTAATCTCACAAATGAGCACGGCTGGGAAAGCTATACATGAAAGGCTTGAATTCCTGGTTCCTAAAGCTGGATCTCCAGCTGCAGGCGCTCAGACATCTCTAAGGTACTATCACCAAGCCCAGTCATAAATCACAGACACTTGCTGTTTACCACTATGACTGATCTCCAAAAACAGGATCAATGCAGCTCATTCCTGAAACCTGAAAACAAGTGTATATATAAGAGAGTGTCAAGAAAGACAATATTAAAAAGAAGGTCAAACTTTAATTCACCTTGGTTCCCAAAAACATTCCTTAAAGCCTACTGATGAGAATAATTTCACAGCCTGTGTGGATTGCATTATGCCTACCCTTAAACCGAGTCCTTTAAAGATAGTTACTGACTCATTTTTATTCTAAAAAATCTTTACTGTGGTGACATCTCTCCTTATCAAATAAGGCAAATACAGATGAATTAAATGTAGTTTTCAACGGTATTTTTGCTGATAGGAGGCTCACTCCAGGTTTTGCCCCAATTTTGGGTGATGGAGGGGCACCTTTTTGCACTGTTCCAGGAGAGGCTTGGAGAAAAGCAAGCACTTTGAGGCAGTGATGCATAGACCAGTCTATATTCTCGAGCACAGGGAACTGCCTTGTTATGGGGAGAAGGCAAAATCAAAGCTCTTGCCAATCTAATTCCTTTCTCCTTGCACAAAGTAAAGTCATTACTCTGCAAAGAAAGATCGCTCTCCCTCTCACAATCTGGTCTTTAACTCCAGCATACAGCACTGAGACACAGGAGGAATTCTCACAGCTTTTGGCATCTCTTTGCTGTGTGCCAGCTGAACCGCAATTCGTTCCTTCCTGAATACATCCTGCAACTGAAGGAGCATACTGTGCTATCATCATACTCGTATAAGGTGAGATGAAAGATCCTTCCAGCCCAGTATCCTGTTCCTGAGAGTGGACAGCAGCAGATGTTCTGGGAAGGGTGTAAGAAAAAGGCAAACTATGATGACACTTTCCCAGAGTGTTCGTCCTGACTCCAGAGATTTGTGCCTCTCACATTTCCTCAGCTAGAGCCAAAATCTGCTTAATACTTTTCTCCATAAAACGTTTGCAACCAATCCTGTACGCTGTTCTCCCTGGAGTTGATCCTCAAGGTAGCAATGCTACTGTAAATCCAAACTATCTACCATTCATCCCGTTGCGTTATATTAACTTACATTCTCCACTAGTTACAACAGAATCAGGCTTCCTCCTGGCAGATTGCCTCTTTTTCACTGGCACAGCTTGAAACAGGGATCTCAGTAAATGGTTAGGCAAACCCCTCTCTCTAACAGGACTCACTAACAGCATATTTGTGTAACTTTGCTGAATTTCATGGAACTGGGCTACATTTTCACTGGACTGTGTGCCATGTTTAAAAGCTGAGCTAGAACAAAAGTTTTTGCACCGGTTACAGTCTTAGGGTAGAGCTGTGCAGGCATAGTTGGGTAGATGGGCAAAGGAAACGTTCACACCATATTCTGGTGCCAACTCGAGCACTCAAGAAGTCTTCTGTAGCCAAGAGAAAGAGAAGGCATGTACCTTGGCTCTACAATTATCCTAGAGAGATCAACCTCATTGATTTTCTAATTTTGGAGCTAAAATTCAGGCACACGAACACCCTCCCCATTACTCCAACATTTTCCAGTTAAAAATTTTGATTTAAAAATGAAACTAAGTGACTAGATCTCTGACAATCTGCGGTGGCGCAGAATCTTGCCCTACGGCAGTTTCAACTGTGGCAACAACAACAGAACTTTTAGGAATAAAAACTCTGACTGATTTTCTAGTTAACTTAATTTATTGTAATTAGCTTTACTTAATTATACATACAGCTGTTCTGCACCCTCAACATAGCTCAGGGGACTGTTTAAACTGCTTAAGTCTAAATGTCATGTTTTAGCACAGTATAGAGCACAGTATTCTTCTCAGGATCTGGTGGGAGGGAAGGGCATCCAGCAGCCCATCTTTCTTCCTCTTCACTCTCTCCACGCACTCTCAGCACATCCTCCTCCCCCGCTCCTTTTCTGCTTGGGTAAGGAGGAGATATCTGTTCCTCTGCTAAACCCGACACTCGCTCAGTGCACTGAAGGGCTGCAGAGATCACCACCTTCACCCCTCCCTGGGTCATGCACTTGCTGTCTCCAGTAAATCTCACCCGGGCTAGCTAGAGGAGGAATATGCCTCAAAGACAACCTCAACCTTGACTTTTCTGCTGCCTTTACAGCACTGGGATATAGAGGTGTTCTTCTTTCCTTATCCCAGATAAACGGTGGAAATACTTACGATATTGAATCCTGTGCTACAAATCTCATGAGGAGACCTTCTTTAAAGATTCATAAGGACTTTTGCCACCCTGTTCACAAAGCATTCCTATGCCCCTAAAACTGGTTAATAAATTCTCTGTCTACATCACCTCAGTGCAAAAGGCAGCACAATTTCAGCAAATCAAGCACTGACTTACATAAACAATCACCTGGACTCTTCCACTAGGTTTATATTATTAAGAGTAGGTAATGACAATATTTGAGATAGATTGGAATTTTAATCTGCTTCTCTATAGATGAGACTACGCAGGGTCACCTTTGCTGTGGTTCAGATGCTCATGTGCGCACACCCCATACACAGATAACTAGCGCTATCCAATTGTGATTGTATTGTCATTTCACTTAATTTATTTTAATTCTCTTCCCATTATTAATCCAACAGAGTTTTGATATCCTTATCTTTACCAGGTCTTTCCTGTTTTATCAAACTTTTGCAAGCAAGATATAGAAGGTGCCAAAACATCTTGGGGATAATTACTCTTCAACAAATTTGAAGCAGTAATGATGATATTCTAGATTTTTATGGAGCAAATGTTTTATGTTTTATTAATTGCACTTGTTCTTTCCTTTGGTATTTTTCCTGATGTCTAATAGCCTTCCAGGTTTACTGTCTAAACTACTCCTATGCTGCACATCTTCTACCCCAAAAGAAAGCCTTTATGATAGCACTCTAAAGCCCAGATGCTGCCTTTTGGAGAAGGAAAGTATTTATGAAGAAAACTTTAGTCAGAAACATGTTCACTACTTGCAATGGGGAATGTCTGACAGATTGTGCCCTTTCGCAAACCCGGGTATCAGTGTCTGGATTCTGTTTGTCTAATACAATCACAGCTTGTACCACCATCCTAGCTGGGTACCTCAGAAAGTCTAACAGGTATAATCAACAAAAATCCCTATACCTTTTCTCCACACCCAGTGCCTCTTCCTTCTCTGTCTCCTTAACTTCCTCCCTCACTGCCATGGGCATGGGAGTTTTGACTGAACAGTTGAGTAATTTTGCTGTATATTGGGAACATCACATCAAAGGTTTGAGGCAGGCTGGGTGACCTGGCGGTGATCTGAGTGGCATCCTGGAGGCTCTTGGGGTAGCTTAAGGTTGAAACTGCGACAGAGCTGGTATCTGCCTGGGAAGGAAGCTGCTTACCCCAAACTTCTGCAGATGCTTATAGGATTTTGCAGATAAGGACTGGGGAGCATATAGGGTGGGGGCACCTAAGTTTGATTATGAAATGATTAGTCTCTTCCATAAAAATCATTGAATATCTATGTACCACTTTGTCCTGGTTCCGGCGGGAATAGGGTTAATTTTCTGGCCTGGGACACAGGTATTCCATACCACGTGACGCCATGCCCAGTCCATAAAAGGGAGCTGGCCGGGAGGGGGAGGAAGGCGCGGTTCGGGAGCGGGCTGGGGCTGCGCGGTCCGGTCGGTGAGCGTCGGTACAGTAACCCTGTGTGTGCGTCCCTCCGCCTGTTGTTGTTGTTGTTCTCCTCTTTCGTTTGCTGTTATGTTAAACTGCCTTTTATCTCAACCCACGAGTTTTGCCTTTTTCTTCCGATTTTCCCCACCGCCCTCGGGGGTTGAGCAGGCAGCTGCGTGGTTCTCTGTTGCCGGCTGAGGCCAAACCACGACACATCTCTAAAACTAAAAAGGCTTAGCACAAATGTAATGTTGTTTTCAGAACTGAAGAACGTGCAGCTGCTTTGGTAGCTGGACCCTTCTCTTCTTTCCTAGTTAAACAGTATCACATTTGCTTTTAGTGAGTGGGATGGGAGACAGCCACGGATCGTCTAGTGGCTGCAGGTCTCTGGGACCTGCTCTCGTTTCCATATCCACACTGGGCTTGGGCTGAGCAGCAGCGCCGTGTAAGCACCCTGCTCCGTCCTCCTGCGGGAGCAGATGCTCAAGGGTTCAATGGATGCAGCTCTGGGGCTGTGTTGAGGGAAGAGATCTCTGTGCACAAGGGCAAGGGATGGCTACGGGAAAGGAAAAGAGGTGGAAGGGGGTTTCTGAGGCCAGTGAGGGTGCAAGAGGAGTCCTTTAGAGGAGCTGGAGAGCAGCATTTGAGGTGTTAGTTTTCACGAGGCATGCTAGGACACAACAACTCGGGTCGTCCATGCTGACTCCCACGTGCAAGGTGCACACAGAGTGCACACCAAGTGATAGGGGGCTGCTTAGGGGGCTGAGGAGGTTTAAGTGTGTGAGATATATGAAGGGTAACTATTATGGAAAAGGAAAAAACTACTCAGCAATGAAACGTTTAAGAACTGCTGCTTTACCTGCTCAGACCTTTAGTGCTTAAGGAAGTTAAGAAGTAAAACACAGCAATGAAATTTAAGGATGTATTCCAGTAAAGCTTAAGCAAGTACTTTCAGCAGATGCTTAAAAGTTAAATGTGTGCTTAAAAACTTCACTCAGTGTTCCCTTTGAACAGAACTAGTCTGAATAGTGTCATTTACTGTAGTTATGGCTTTTGCTTCATAACTAAAACTTAACTTGTGCTTCCCACCGTTTTATGGATATTAAAGAGAAGCTGATAGGCACTCCAACTTTTAGGGGATTTAGTTAGACCAGCCAATATTTATCTATTACTACTTAGAAAAAGCTAATTTCATGTAAGAACAATTCAGTGTTTTGTGTTTCTGGGAACGTACATTAATATTTTGGTGCTTTCATTACGTAACACCTTGTAATGCAAAATTAGTCCCACCTAAGAGTATCCATGATCATCAATATCACGTATTCATCAAGTAGGGTATGATGTATTTTCTAAACAGAGTCTTTGATAACTTATGATGACCTTAATCACACAAAAAATTGTGGCCATGCTTGTCTTAAACGGTTTGTGTAACCTTGATTTTGATGGGACTGCTCTGGGATTAGTGATGTATTTAAAATGAAGCATGAGCTATGTACTTTGTCGGAATGTGATTGAGGGAAGGCTTGATAAAATGATTCATTGGCGTCTTCATTTTAGTTTCAGAACTAGTATACCTATTCTTTTTTGATCAATCACAAATACATCGTGCAGAAGTACACTACAAACTGGATCATTGAACGTGTAATTACACGTTGCACATAACTTCAGGATCTATTTCTATTGGTTTTTAAGGGCTGCCATTAGTGTTTAACAGCAACAATGTGTAGTGTTAGTTTCCATTGAAAAATGATATAGAAAATGTTATGATTAACAGAAAATAACTTTAAATAAATATTTGTCAAACTGAATATTTATTTGCATTAGGCTACCCCTTAAAATTACATTTAACACACCCCCCTAAATATAATGGAAAATACATATTTTGTAAAATATTTATGTATAACACATAAAATGTATAAATATAAACAAGAACAGAAGATAGTTATATATTATGCATGTATGAAAATTAAAATCAGCTCCTTTACAATTTAGATTCTAAGGACGGGAAAGAATTTCACAGGGAGCTGTTAAACATATACAGATAGAGTATATCCTATAAAGCATCGCTGCCTAAATTTTCCTACTGGACAAGGTGTCTTTAGCAGAGGTAGGTTTTTTTCCCTTCTTTTTAAATTTAATCATGATTGTTAAGGTTAAAAGTTCCCAGTGTGCAATACACTGTCCTTAGGCACAGCTCAGATCAAATATTTTGGGCATTTCCTTTGGGCAGTTTGCCATTGTTCTATTGGATTGGAAGTTACAGCAATTCGACTGGTATTTCTATTAATCTGTTTTTTCCCTTAGCTATTGAAAGCAAGTGTTGTTGTGTCTGTACTCCAGCTGAAGTGGTTTTGCAATTGAAAACTTGCACATTTGCTTTCTGCTTACACAACGATCTATTTTGATTCAGAGTTCTGTTGACTGCTGCATAAAGTAGCAAGTGCTATCACCAAAAAAAGTACAGCTTTACTAGAATGGCAATACTTCTTTGTTAAATAGAAAAGGCTGTCTGTGTGATTTACAGTGCTGGCAGTGTATTAAAAGTGTCACGTGGGTGCCAGAGAAGGACAAAATATCTTCTTCTGATATACAGGGTCCTCCTGTAAGTCTGTTCTTGGTCCCACGTAACATATTTACTATTTTAACATAATGTAAATAGAAAAGTGGTGTGATGTACTTTTGTGGTGCACTGCAGTTTTGTAATAGTTAATAATTTCATAATATAAAATAGACATACCAATATGCACTCAGTATTCACATATTGTTAAGGTCAGAATGTGCCATGAGACTTGAAGCCAAGTAGAGAAAAAAGGTTAAATGAAAAGGAATTTCCCTTAAGTAAGTGGACTATTTCTTCTCTTTTCTCAGATGTTTCTGGAAGAATTTGAATTTATGAGTTAAAATGCTCATTATGCAAATTTTTATGTAGTATGGTATTGTAGTTCTCTGAAACACTGCTGGCCCTTTGGGCCTGCTTTCACGTAGATTGGGCTGTTTTAAAAGATTAAAGCCAAACCCAAAACAATCTGTCCCCATCAGGCAGCGCACAGCACTCATTGCACTTATGGTGTCACAAGATAGCATAGGGTAATGGAGAAGAACAATATTGCTTCAAATGTCTGTGATGGTATGTGTGAGGTACCGTTCCTACAACATGGCTGTGAACTGTCTGAAAGTGATTTGATCTAACGATGCAAGTCTCTTCTATGAGAAATGGCAATGGGACAGGGATGAAGCAAAATATAAGTGATTATTTAAAACATTGAAACCAAGGTGCCGGAAGCTGGAACTTTCAATCCAAATTTTTGCTGTTAAATAAGAGTTTCTCAGTGTGTCTGGAATTTCTTGAGGTCCTAGGGCTGCAGTTCCCATTGGCTTCAGTGAGATTTATAGGCAATTGAAACTCTTGAAAATCAGATGACATTATTCAAGATAATCAAAGTAGTAGTGCCTGAGGACCAAGAAAGCCTTGAGAAATTTACAATCCAATATATAAATTAGAGACAGCATAAATGATAACTATAACCTAACCAGCATGATTGAAACAAATGGCATATTTGTTCAAAAATCCATTTCCCTTTCATGCAGGAGAGACAATAAGTGAAGGGTTGAATGATCAGTGAAAGAGCATAGGAAAGAAAAGGACAAAAAGGGAGATATGAAGATTGAAAGGCTGAAAAAGATGGAAAGATTGAAAGTTGAAATAAACAACCCATTGGCTCAGGAAAATTCCAGCCAAAAGCATAGACGGTTCTCTGAAGGTGCAGAGGTCCAGACATGTACGTGTGTTGCTTGCCTTCCCTCATGGCAGCTAGCATATGTATATGTATATAGATATGTGATTACTTTGTCAGAATATAATGCAAGCCTAACTTAATTTAAAACAACACGTACGTGCAACTTTATTAATCAGTACCATGGTAAAGGAAATCAAAGCTATCCATATGACCTCTTCAGTGAGAGATTTTGTATTTTGTCTTGGAAGACTATTTAAATAATCATATTTGCAAATGATCTTTTCAGTTTGAGATACAAAGTTGTACTTCAGTCTGAGATCTGTGTATGGTATGCACTGGGTACCACTTATGTTGTAGTTGCATTTCCAGGGAGCTTTGAAGGACTGTACGAGGTGGTGAGTGAGTTTAATTGCTGTTTATAGGAGGATTACAAACTAAATATAAGGAGTGAGCCCACATGTCCCTATTTATAGGCAACATTTTATGCAGCAACTTTCTATTGGAGGTTTTTTCAAGAATTCCCACCACTACTGCAAAACACAATTTTTGGTTTGAATTGTTTCAGGTTTGGGGTTTTTTTTCCTATTCCAGTTAAATGGCATAAGAATTTTCCTAGGATAATTTGCTGTGAACTTAAAGAAGGAGCATGTTAGTTTATTTTTTGATTTTTATCTGTAAGTAGGAAATGGGCCACAAACAGGATACAAACGTGAAAATAAAAAACTTGATCCCTAGATACCTTAATATGTTGAATATTTACTCAGATTCATTCTCTCCCTTGCCTCTCACCATTCTGCTCCATACATATTCCAAAACAGTTTTGTCAAAGTTGAACTGAATAGGGTTTCCCATGTAGTTACCTTTTGGTAGAAAAGTTAAAGTGAAATACAAAGACATACAAACAGGAAAATAAAATGAGAGTAAATCCAAATGTATCAATTCCGCCTTTCAAAACTCTCACCTGTGAAAAACAGATCTTCAAGAGAAGGTTCACAAAGCTAGTAAAACAGGCAGATTTTAGAGTGGTTTAAAGTAGCAGTTGAAGTATTGCTAAAATGCAGCAGCAGCACTCCTTTAAATGTTGGTTGATTAACATACGCAAAGGAAGTTATTATGAGTTATCAGAACTTTTCAACCTGAGCATCCTTTGGCCACTGCATTTTCTCAAGCGTATCCAGAGAAACCATCCGCAGACTAAGATAGCTAAACAGAAACTGCAGAGCAATTTAATCCTTTTTATCTTCCGGATATTCTAGATTGGTATAGGAGTATATATCTAGGAGTATATTCCTAGGAGTGTATTTCTTTATCCTTTTGATTTGCTTTGTGTCAGTAACAATTTTGCATATAAGCTCAGGGCAGTGCATAACCCTAAGAGTCCTGCTTACCTCCTTGAGTTAATTTATTACATGATTAATTGTGTTGTTACAATGAATACAACCCCTTCTTACAAAAAGAAGCAAATCATTATTAATTCCCTGACAACACTTTACATGAATCATGTTGGATACTGTAACTACTAAGGTAGCTGTAATACACAGTTCCATTGGAGACCAATTGAAATATAGTGCTTGTTAATGTCCACTTCTGGCTAACATGCCCATGTGAATATCAAACAGATTACTAATGTTAAAGCTCTTGACATACCATGTTTCTAACATAAGTGTATGTTAGTGCTCAGTCAATTGTATGCTGTTTTAGATATCAAAAACGTAATACGATTGACTAAAGCTTTACAAATTCACATACCATATATATCATAAAATACTTGTCACAGAATTACACTGTTTTATGACCTGCATTAAGTAGTTAAAAAAAAATAAAAATGAGTGACTTGGAAGAAGTAGAACTCTAAATTAAAGACTAAAATGAAGAGCAAAATGAAAACAGCTTTCTTGTGAGAAAAAAAGAGATTACTTATAATTACTTTTAAATTATTTAGACTTAGCATCCCAAACTTTCAAAATATGCAGAAAATATTAAAGCACTAAATTACCACTTTTTTTTGTACTCCATAGCTGTATGCTAATCATTGTGCTGAGTGCGAACTGACTTTTTCCTGCTGTTATGATCAATCAAAGTCTTTGTTCTGGGAATGATCACATAATTACACAGAAGATTAAAGAATTCCCATGAATAATTTGTGCTCATTTCTCCCTGTTAAACCCATTTAACCCAGTTGAGCATGCCTTGCTGACTTACCTCAGAGACTCACATTGTCATTGGAAAAGTAGAATATCCACCCTCCCCTGTAGCTGATAACTTTTTCTGGCTTCACAGAATCATAGAATCACCTAGGTTGGAAGAGACCTTTAAGATCATCAAGTCCAGCCATCAACCTAACACTGCCAATACCACCACTAAACCATGTCCCTCAGCACCACATCTACCCATCTTTTAAATACCTCCAGGGATGGTGACTCCACCACTTCCCTGGGCAGCCTGTGCCAATGCTTTATAACCCTTTCTGTGAAGAAATTTTTCCTAATATCCAATCTAAACCTCCCCTGGCACAACTTGAGGCTGTTTCCTCTTGTCCTATTGCCTGTTATTTGGAAGAAGAGACCAACCCCCACCTCGCTACAACCTCCTTTCAGGTAGTTGTAGACAGCAGTAAGGTCTCCCCTCAGCCTCCTTTTCTCCAGGCTAAACAACCCCAGTTCCCTCAGCCGCTCCTCATAAGACTTGTGCTCTAGACCCTTCACCAGCTTTGTTGCCCTTCTCTGGACATGCTCCAGCACCTCAATGTCTTTCTTGGAATGAGGGGCCCAAAACTGAACACAGTATTTCAGGTGGGGCCTTACCAGTGCTGAGTACAGTGGGACAATCACCTCCCTAGTCCTGCTTGCCACACTATTCCTAATGCAAGCCAGGATGCTCCTTGGCCACCTGAGCACATTTCTGGCTCGTAATCAGCAGCTGTTGACCAACACTCCCAGGTCCTTTTCCTCCTGGCAGCTTTCCAGCCACTCTTCTGCAAGCCTGTAGGGCTGCATGGGGTTGTTGTGACCCAAGTGCAGGACCTAGCATTTGGCCTTGTTGAGCTTCATGCCCTTGCTGTCTTTCAACTTGATGGCTACTAAGACTGGGTATTTTTTAGGTGTCTCTGCTGTTCATATATGGCAGCAAGTCCAATTAAGGTGTAGCAGATCAGATCAAAGCTCTAACTAGCCCAAGAGCCTATCTGCAGCTATGTCAGATACAAAAACAGGTCATGAAAAAAGTCAAAAGCTGCGCCTAAGACCTCTGCTACATCTGAGCAAATAACAAAGAAACTATAAGGGGAAGTTGAGGATACCCTTGGCTTCAGAATGATCTCAGCAAACATACGCCTGCATGGCACAAACTGGAGACAGAGCTGTCAAGGAGGACCTGGGTGCCACGACCACCATGGAATCATAGAATTACAAGAACATTTAGGTGGGAAAGAACTTCTAGATGTCATCTAACCCATCCTCCAGCTCAAAGCCAGGATTACTTCAAAATTAGATCATGTGGTTGATAAATTTTATCGTCTTCATACTGATCAGGCTGTTGATGGGGAAACAGGGCATGGATGAGAGAAGGTCGCCATGAGCAAGCACCTGGACTGCATCCATGAGGATCTCAATAATAATGGCCAGCAGATACAGGAATATATGGAGAAACAGGGCAGCCGTACAAAGCACTAGTACAGCTGCAACAGTGCATCCAATGAACTCAAAGGGAATCCCATTGGTGGCTGGCTGCCAGCCAGATGTAACCCCATTTACTAAAACTCTTTGAGCCCAACCTATCAGCCAGTTGCTCACCCAACGTATTATGGACTTGTCTAGCTGTGTGCTGAACATTTTATCCAGAAGTATACTGTGAGAGACAGTATCAAAATCTTTGCTAAAATCCAAAACCACCACATCTACTGGCTTCCCTTGGTCAACTAGACAGGTGACCTTGTCATAAAAGGAAATTAAATTGGTTGAGCAGGACTTTCCCCTCATGAATCTGTGCTGGCTATGACCAATGACTGTGTAGTCTCTCAAGTGTTTTTCAGTAACTCACATAGAAACCCTCTCCCTAATTTTACCAGGCACATACTGCACTTAAAGTTTTTTGAACAGAAGGTAAGCTTCTTCTCCCACTCTCCACCTCTTCCAAAATCTCAGAGTAGTGGTCAATGGTAGATATTGAGACAAGTATTGGAAGAAGCTGCAAATACAATAACCCTTTTTAAGATAAGAATCTGGCTATCTGAGTGTGAAACATGGTTGTTGATATGTATTATAACTACATTTTGTTTTGAAGTGCAGATTAGCCAAAAGCAAGAGACTTGCTTGGTTGCATTCTTTATGATTTGAGATTTCAGGAGCTGAAACAACTCTGATAAGAGCATATTGACCACACTGCAGGTGGTATTAGATTTTGTTAAAAGTTTTGTCTTGTAATTTATTTCTTCTGTTATCTTGGATCATTAAGGTACAAACACGTTTAAACTAGACTAAGTACAGTATTCATCATCTGTATAGAGTATCCTTCTTCTAATTTATTCCCAGAAAACAGGCCACTTGGAAGCAATTCATTTTTACTACTTAGAATTTGTGACAATAACAACATGAGCTTACAGAGGGTATTTAGTCAAGGGCTATTATTAATTGGGAAAGTAAAAACTTATGTAGAAAGATTTAATGATATTTTTTTCCTGGTGTATTCTTTAGATTTTGAAATTGAGATTGTGGCAAGAATGACTAAAAATATGAATACTACTGCTTTGGCTCAAAGTACTGAAAAGCTTCAAAAAATGAAATAAAACCTGTAATTTTTGTCTTAAACATTTCAGTCTTGGGCTGTTGCTAGTCAGCTGTTAAGCAATAACCATACAGTAAATCTTTTGTTCTTGGTGAAATAAGAATAGTAAAAAATGTCTGAAGTTCAGGAAGATGAAAAGTCTGAATTTTAATACTTTAAAATAAATATATTCTATGAATATAAAAATGGAAAATTATTTTGGTAAAGGGCCTATCTTGCTTCAGACATACCCCAGAAGAGTCACAGTTCTCTCAGGAAATAGCTACTGATGAGATATTCTTTGAGTTCTTTTACAATAATTCTTTATAATCATATGCTTCTATTTAGGGCCTTAAAATGAGTACCATTAATAGCAAAATAATTTTTTTTTTCATAAAGGAGAACGTGATAAAATTCTACCATTACTAATTTTATCCTTTTCCTTATTGTAATTTTTTAGTGTGATGCAATGCTTGGAGATTTGAGGACTATAGCGTAACCAGCATTTTAGTGTTTAATGAAATTCTTAAAGCAGTGCCCATCTATTGCAGAGTAAATGAGAATTAGACTACATGGGCTTGACCTTGTAGGAGTTTTCCATGCCTGTTTATAATGTAGAGATCAATCATCTCACACAGATTTATCAAAATACCAGAGTTCAGGAGCTGGAGGCACTTGGCACTTTGCTGGATCAAGTGTATTCTCTGTGTCTCAACAAGTACAAGTATAGTAAGCAAATCCTATGTTTCTGTCTTACTAATCTTGTTTCAGAAAGAAAACAGTGTGTGTGATCCTCTTGTCACAGTTCCTTATTTAAAACCTCCATGAATAACATTTGATAACTTCCAACTAGACTTGGCATGAGGGCAGGTGTGTGTATGAAAGATGTGAAGCTCCGAGCGGCTTCATTAAAGTAGCAGTGGGGCAGGAGACAGCCGTACACATTTAGGGCACAGAGGAGGAGAAGTTGCAGTGTGAGTTTGTTACCTGTGCTGCCAACCGGCCAACCAGCCAAATGTACAGCAGTTATATCAGCATGTATAGCTCTGGGCCAGACAGCCACTGATGCTTCTTTTTTCAGTTTGTAGTTAGGACATGTCAGGGAAACAAGCTCAAGAGTCAAAGTTTTTGATTGGACTATGGAGCTTGAGGAAGAACTGAGGATACTACAGGGGATTACAGAAGAGAAGGGAAAGAGAAATAAGAGGTTTTACAATGCAACAGAGAGGCATTTATGAGCATAGTGCTGGAAAGGTATGGAGAGAATGATGGACAAACATCTATGGCAATCATGCCTTGTTACTTCTGCTGCCTGTGAAACAATATGCCAGTCAGATAAGAAAACCTAAATCAAAAAGTGGTTCTGTGGCCCCACGTAGAGAGCTATGGACTACTGTTATGCTATTAAGAACAAGTGAAAGAAAAACAAAACAAAACATAAAAACCCCAAAACAAGCAGTCCCGTGCATGATGGAATGAAGCCATGCTTCAATGTGCATTTCTGTCTGGAGTCTCAAAAGTCTAATAAATGTCAAGCATTTCAATTTTCCCTGAATGAAGATGTTAATAGAGATACTGTCTACTATCCAGATGTCTGTTTTTATGAAATTTGAAGGAGTTTAGTATCTTTGAAACTTGCCAATAGATTTAAAATTAAATAGGCTGTAGAAATACAGTGAGGGAGGAAAACACAAGTGCAGCAGGAACACTTAAGCCTTCAAGCTAAAAATGACCACTGTATAATTCAAGCGGGCATTATGGAAGATGACATTGTCGGGTTATTTAAAGTGTAAACACTATTACGAGCTATGCCTAGTATCGTAGAGGATGACACTCAAAATCAGGAGGCAATCCAGAATTCCCCCTCAATATCTTTCTCATGTAGGCATGGGACGACTTAAGTTTCATCTGCGTGGGAGGTCAACCTATTCAGCAGAAATAGGTTTCCTGAACATGCTGGTTTCCAGGCTCTGTAAACCACTAAGCTAAATATATCAGTAGCGCTGTGGTAAGCACTGTAGAGCTGACCAGAGGAAATTTGGTCAGATATGGCTATCAATGTTAATAATGAACATATTTTTTAAAAGTAAGTGTACATACCACTATGTCACATTGATGAATCACAGGCTGAGCTGATATGCAAATCCATGATTCATGACCATCTTTGATTTAGCTCTATATGTTTCTAATTATACAGACTTTTTTTTTGCTTCTGCCCATTGGAACACTAAAATAGCCATTTAAAATCCCTTTCTAATGCAAAATTACAGAAATAATTTAAGTCATCATTTCTCAAATAATAGACATAAAATTATGGTTCCCAAACTTCAAGAATCTGGATTTGATTAAACATTTTATTAACATACTGGAATTTCAACTATACAAATGTAAAATGTATTCATAGTTATAGTTACCAATCTCTTTCTGCACCAACAGAAATGACAGACTAGAAGACTATATATATATGTTTTACTTATGTATGGATTCCATTTTTAATAATAAAGTTACTTTCTGAACATAATTATTTTAATAAAAGAGTTATTCTGTGAAGAGTTATTCATTTTGTAAATGCTACAGTATCATGACATACTGTCAGATTTTAGAACAAATCTTCAGGCAAAGAGTTACAATTAACATTGATCTTGTTTTATGTCTATTTTCAAGGAATGGCATAATTTTTCCATGTCTTCGGATGCTTCACCATAGAGAGGATTTGGAAAAGAAGTAGCATTCACATCTTCATTAAATGGATACTAAAAGAAAGAACATTGAATGAAAATTACAAACCAAGTCATTCAATTCATTTGTTAGAATGGACACATGAATGGCTGTAAATTCATTACAGAAGTAACGTATTATGTTAAGTTCAAGGAAAACTATAAAATCTCTAATCTTTTTAGACCAGATTTTCAGTTGATAAAAATTAGCATAGCTCCACCAAAGCCATTATCTGCCACATACACCTGATCAAGCCATTTAACATTCTTCTGCATCTGTTCCCACCTTTTTTTTTTAACTTGTTTCCAGAGCTCTTGCTCTAACACACATATAGCATTATCTTGGGAGAATCTGTGTACAATAGTGTAATTGCAGTGGGTCACTGATTTTGGTAGAGGGCACTGTAATTTAGATGACCAGTTCTAATTTTCTTGAATGAGGAATGTATGAGAAAAGAGAGAGTATGAACTCTTCGATTACGGACTTCTGTAGTTCTAAACATTTTCTTCAGCATCTGCCTTACTGGAAAGTGTTGAACTACTGTATAGTGTAACAAGTAACTAACATTAATGGAATTGCTATTATGAGGTCCTTGACAGCCAATGCAGCCCTAGTCAGCTTTCTCAGATTTCCAGAGGTGCTAACAGTATGAGTAGCAATGTACCATTGACTTTAAGTGACTTTTTTCCTTTCTTCTGCAAATGAATTTTATTTAATAGCCCAACACATATCCTACTTTAGAAATGTGTTATTACATACCTCATGCCATGGAGAAACACTGATTTGAACAGCGGATGAGCTGGCATACCCAGAAGACTATAAAAAGAAAAAAATTACTTCAGAATATTTTTAGCGAGCTGTAAATAATATTCAAAAAATATCCTTCCATGTGGCTGGCTGAGTAACACACTCTATGGATCCAAAACTATGAGACCATATTATAGGCAAGTGTGTGGCAACACTAGGCCCACATGGTTTCACTGTTCAGAAAGGTCCAGGGAGAGTTGTTCATTTTTTATGAAACTTACAGATGCCCGCAAGTGCATAACTTGGGGGTATTCAGCTGGAGGTAAGAGCTGTTGCTTGTGTTTTACCCTATCTTTTGACTAGTGATACACCATTCAGATTTAAGGCTCATCAGACTCAGAGAAAACTCATAACTTGTTTTCCCTTCTAAAGGAAGAGATCGTGAAAACGTGTATTTTCCCGATCTTAAAGAAAACAGGAAAATCTGGTACAGCACTGGACTTGAATCACAGTGCCTGGGGCTGTCTTCTATGAAATTGTCTCTCCTGACACTGTGCTTCTGTTTTCCAACTTGCTATTAAATGAAGCCTGTCAGGAATCTATTTTAACTAAAATAAAAATGTCCTGATAAATTGAACATGATTGTGATGGGAATGTTTCCAACTTGGAGCTCTCACAAACCCCAACCTGTAAGTAAATTAATTTGATCTAATGTCTCTAAAATCAGGTGTAAGGAACCTTTTATAGAAAGTAAATGGCATGTCATAGTTAATCCTATTCAAAGCTGCAATGGAACCTTATATTACTGACTGTGGAAAGGACAAGGAAGTTTTATTGTCTATTTCAAACCAAGCCTAGTTCTTTCAATGCTAATAAAGGTAGCATCAAAATGAGGGCAGGAAGGATGTTTTAAGCATTTTTTTTTTGCTCTTTTTAGCTCCAAGGTCCTTTGTCTGTATTATTTTCAATGATAAATCAAATAGCAGAGATAACAGCATGGTGGTGAGGCACTGCAACAGGCTGCTCAGAGAAGTTGTGGAGGTCACATCCCAGGAAGCGTTCAAGGCCAGGCTGGATGGGGCTTTCAGCAACCTGGTCTAGTGGGAGGTGTCCCTGCCCATGGCAGGGGGGTTGGAACTAGATGGTCTTTAAGGTCCCTTCCAACCTACACCATGCTATGATATTCCTCTTGTTAAATGTAACATAAATTTTAGGTACCACTGTAATTTGATGGTTCAATCTTGCCATGAAATCTTCTGTTGCAATATGTTCACTTTTAGATATATATTTTATTCACAAACTTCTGTGTTACTCTAGCAGTCTCTTAATTATGATCAACAAATGATATTAGGGAAATGTGTGACCAAATGTTTGTTCAGTGTCAAGGTGAATTTTACAGTGATGGCAATAAAAATGCACATTTACGGTACTGGGAAGTGTTATAAACTATTTTATTAAAATTAAGTGAGTGTGCAAAGGCTACTTGGGTGCGGAATTATGCATTTTGTGTTTTTGCTGTTGGTGGTGTTTTTTTGTTGTTGGATGTTTGCTTTGTATGTTTTTTTTTCCAGAAGAAAAGGAGACAAGTCTCAGAGACCTTTTTCTTCTATCAGTCTGGCTAATTATTTCATCCAAACCCCTTTTTTCTCAGATTCAGCAGCCCACAGTCAGTATTAGGTATAAACATCAAGATGTTCTCAAAACTGAGTTGGTTTCAAATCTGCCTATATTTTGAAAATGCACTGGAACTTATCTGAGTGACACAGCAGTTTCTAATTCTTACTTCTTTTATTAAATAGCATTCAGTGCGGTATTACACTGCTTTTTTAAATGGAAAACTAGTTTGAGGACTACAGCCTCACATTTTTCTGAATGTATAGAGGCAGTTATTGCTGCTTACCTTTACTTTCCCAGATGAACTAAGGTCTTCATACAATGGGTTGGCAAATGAAGCATTAACGGTTCCCTCCAGTTTCCTTGAAAAGTCAAGAAAACAAAACCAAAAACATCCACAATATCACGCAGGTTGTCAAAGAACCAAACAGTTTCAGGTTGAAAAGGCTTGAGTCAAAATATATAGATGGCTAAATATATTCCCAACTGAGCTCTACTTAAATGAATGAAATGAAATGAAACAATGACTGTGTAAGTCATGTGTAGGTTAAAATAATCATTTTTCATTTGTTGCTGCTAAAAATATATATGCTTTTGGATATGAATAGAGCTATTCAGTATTCATAAAATGCAGGTACAGTGCCATACTTAAAATAAAACGTGATATTGGCTAAAAAGTTGCATTTCTATAATGTGTTTGCATGTGATGAGTTCATGTTCTTTCTGTGTTTTGTTACTATCACACTAACAATTTCGTAATTAACATGGTGTTAGGCTCCGAGTTCAAGAGCACTTCAGTTATTTAATTGATATAAGAACTCTTTTTTTCCAATGAGTTAAGAAAGAACTTGCATTTTAAGTCAAAATAATCAGAATTATTTTTAAACCCATAGAAACTCCCCATACCTTTTGCTACAGAGTCAGAAATATTTAAAGAATCACTGAAGTTACTGGAATGCAAAGGTTTCATGAATGAACACAATGCCTTAAGCGATTTATAGCAGATGAATAGGACAAATTGTACTAATGATGGGTCTCATGTCCATTATCTCAGCTAGAAGTTTAAAGATATGGTTTCCTGACAGAGGCCTTCACATATTCCTTTTTTTGGAAGCACTTATGACCTGTGCAGTTAATCCCATTAATTCTGCAAAAGCAAAGGATAGTTGAGGATGGCACTTTTTGCCTACATCTAATTTTTTTTTTTCCATATAGATGACTGGTTGCTAATACTCCATAAAGCTTTAAATCATCAAAACTGTTCCGATGCCATATAAAAAGCAACAGCTGCATTGGTTAAAATTACTGAAGAATGAAGCAGAAGCACACTTTTTTTTAATCTTTGCTTTTGAAGAGATGCATTTACTTGATTTTTTTTTTATTAATGCTTTTATGAATAAGAGTATATACATGCTTTTGTGTACATAGAAAGCCGTGTTTGTACAGTATTCTAAAATAAAAAGTCCCCTAAAGCTAATACTCAATCTCAATGATTGAGAGATGGATTTTCTTGTATAAAAAAGTGCTTCTATTCCAAAGCTGCTCCTACAGATGGTTTAAGGTTTTTCCCTAGGAAATGAGAGGTAGGCTCTGCATTACTGTGGCAGGCAGGACTGAGAGGACAAGAGCAGTCACGGAGACACAGCCGATGGAGATGTTGGGAAGTGAAGCTGTTGTTCCTCAGCAAGAGCCACAGGAGAGACATACTGCATGATTTCTTTTGCAAAGAACTAAAACCGGAATGGATGCTTAGGAGGAAGGCACAGGTAGGCTACAGAAATGTATCACCCTATGAATTAAGGCAGTGCAAGAACGTCAGTTTGGGTTTTAGACTAAAACAGACATGTCTCCTTAAAATTTTTCACAAGAAGACTGCCAGAAAGTAATTACTTCTAATGCTAGTCTCATAATTCAGTTTGATTACCTGACACAGCAATGTGGAGAGCTGAATATTTGAACCTGTTGATTTGTTCATTTGATCTTAATCTTTACCGTAATAAATCATGATATTCTGATGCTTTTAGTTAGTTTAGTGAAGCTGTAATATATTAGGTTATTTATATCCCTGCTAAGTGTATATTTGCATACTAATCCTCCTGAATAAATTCCACAAAATGTACACAGAATTGATTTTTTTACTTTTAAGTCACACCATGGCTCACAAAACCTGAGGCCAAAAGCAAACTCAGATAAGAAGTTCTCAAGGAACTTGGCTCTGCTTCTGAACTAGTGCCCAAAGGGCCGGATCTGCCTGCCTTCATTTGGTGTCTCATTTAGACATCACAAACCAACTGTATGGCCTAACAGCATGATACGGGGTAAGTACATCGATTCTGCTTACAGTCAGTGAAGACACTTCGAAAGGGCAATGCAAGTCACACAATTCACAGTGGAAACCAGTTCTAATGTGCCAATAGGAAATGGTAAGGGTAGGGATGGGTCTGATTCTCTTTCATTCCCCACTCCCCCATTGAACTTAAGCAGTTTGTGCAAGACTTATATATTGCTTATTTGGGCAAGAATACGCTGAGTACTTAGGTCTGTCCTGAGGGCAGGAAGGACGCTGAACATGGACCTCCAGCTTCCTCTGCAAGGAGGGTAACTAACCAGCAGGGTACTGTGCCAAACTGTGGGCACCAAAAAGAGTGCTGGCTGAGTTCTTCAGCAGCGTGGCTGTGGTTGCTGTGTTTAGTGCTGAAATCGGTCCTGTTTAGGAGTGTGAGGTTTTCTCAAGCATGAAAATTGAGTCTTGCTCACGTTGTCCAGCAGATTTCAGGTGTTCCTCCATTTTAGGTCTGAATCATGAAAGAGCACATGTAGTTGGGCACCTAATCTTAGGGAACATGGCAATTTTATGGCCCAAAATATGGCCACAGATTGAATTTATGCACCCCAGATTTAAGTGAAGTGGAGAATAAGCTTTCTTAGTTCTATCCTGTTTTTAGGAACCTTTTTGCCAAAGCAGGGCTTTGGAAGTCGCCTTGAATATATCACCTTATGTGTAACATATTTGTTACACACAGATGCACATAGATGCATACATATATCCTATATATGAATGTATTTATCCAAACATATGTATGGTTACACCCTGCTTGTGAATGTAGCAAACAATTCTTTCTAAGGGATAACAATAATTATTCTTAAAAATTTCTGAAATATTTTCAAGGGACTTAAAAGACCTCAAAAATATACAAGTGAAAATTTAATCACAAGTTTACACTAGTGCTATAATCCATCAGTTGGATGAGGTAGTAACTGCCTGAAGAAGTCTGTGCTCGGGAACTGAGATGACATATTCACATTACTTTACATGTTGTACATACATCCCTAGAAGTAAACTCAACACATGAATCTTTCCTTACTAGAGCAAAGCAATGGTATGCCCACTCCAGTACTCTGTCACCAATATAGATACTGCTGAGAAAAGCGTAAAAGTGCAGTATTAGTCAGTGGGGTGAGTGTTGCCACCTGGTCGTCAGTTTACACCCTAATTTTAAACTGCTTGATCAGGCAGTTTAACTCAATGTATTGCAGTGACCTGAGTTAAGCTCATTCCTGTAGTGCTTGCTGTTACTTGACAAAAGCAAAACATTTCCCTGATAGAAAATGATAGCTCGTTGCTACAGTAAAGAGCAATATGACCATCACAAAGTCTCATGATGTGAAGAAAGTTATGTATGTGTTACCACTGTACAGTAAAGGCAAGGGTAACTCAAGAAAGGGTAACTCATCCCTCACAAAAATTACAGTCCAGAATAATTATTCAATGTGAAATGTTTATAAATCACATTTACAAAGAAAACCCATAAATGCCAAGTTCAGAAAACTATACCAAGCAGGGAATAATTAGGGTTAAAAATGCCAAGCATAGGATGGTTTAGGAAAAAAAAAGAAGACTCAGACATGTGGGTAAGGCAGCTCAGAGAACTGGGTTTTCTAACATAACCAGAAATACCACAGTAGGAAAGGAGAGGATTAATCATCTTGGGATGAGGTCACAGGGGTCATAGCTTTGCTAAGCTCATTGGCATTCTTTAGTAGCAAAACCTACTGCCTTGTCATAGGTTTCTCCACTAGAGCTTCACAGAGATGGGAGAAAGTTGTATGCTCCACAAAATACCTGCCAATGTATAAAGGGACTGCTGAGTAACATCACACTTTTTAAAAGAAAATTAAAGTACCTAGATTTCATTCATTTGGATGTAACAGCTCAGAATTTTTTGCTTTTCAATGTACCTTTCAATGAAAAATCAAATACTTTGACAGTACACAAATTTGTAGGAAATACAGTACTAGAAGGATGTTTATCATCAAGTCCGTAACAACGACAAAATTCTTGTGGGCCAAAGATTCAATTACAATTAAGCTACTAATTAAAATAATCCCTTAAAAGAATTCCATATAGATGTTCTAAAGCTTCTATTCTAAACAGAAACTACAACTCAAGACCTCAATTTTCAAAGCATTTATAAAATTTTTTAAATTAAATTTAGGTTTGCAGAAGTAGGCTATATTTTGCACATCCCACAGAAGAAATGGGAGGCGTGATGCAAGGAGGCCAGACTTGCCAAAAGCTGCATTTAGAATCATCTACAAGTCACCTGGATGCTTGATTAGGCTGTTAATATGCTGTCTGGGCTTCCTACATCCACACTTCGTACCTTTTATGTCACTTTAGGAAACAAAATTTTTTTTCTTTTTCTAAAAATTAGTCCTTTGCATCATTCATCTTGGTGGTCTTGAAGGCTATAGACAGAGATTTGCTCTGTTCTTTCAGCACGTCACCTCTTGTTTCTTTGCAACCTTTCCTATGCGTGGTGGTTGTGAGAAGTACATTTCAGAAAAACTGAAGACTTATGACTATGGCGTTGGGTTTCATCCTTCAGAAAAAAATGTTCTACAGAAGAAGGAATGGATTTGGGTAGCAGCATTAGACTAATAGAACAACTCCCAAACACGGAATCATGGAATCATGAAATTTTCAGAGTTGGAAGGGACCTCTAGAGATCATCTAGTCCAACTCGCCTGCTGACACAGGAATGCCTAGAGCACATTACTCAGGACTGCATCCAGGCAGGTTAACAGTTATAACAACAGTAATGGCTGCTGCTTCCTAGTTTTGTTTTGCTTTTTCTTAGAAAACTGCACATTTTTCTCTCATTCTACAAGAACATTATCTGTCTCCCTTCCAGTTTGCAAGCTGAAAACAGTTCAATAAATGTCATTCTATTGTCATTCTGTTTATCACTTTGGGATATAGGAACAGAGGCACAACCAGCAGCAACCACTGGCAGTCCTTCAGATCCACTTGAAGAGCCTCCCCTGGAATACACTATCCGTTCCCCCACACCAGACCTCCGGAAGGGTATGGTCTAATTGGAGAAAGTCCTGGGAATGGCAACTGGGAATCATCATAACTGTGAGAAAACCTTAACCATGAAGAAAGGCTGAAAGCACTGAGCTTGTTTAGCCTAAAGAAAGCCATCTGTAAGAAGGCATGACAACTGCCTTCAAGTACATAAAAGCTTTTTGCAAGGAGGAAGGGAATGACCTGTTCCTGTCCATGGTGAATAGGAATAAAGTTTAATTGTAAACAGACATATTAGCAGTTAGAAAACAACTTTCTAACAGCAAACTTTCTTTCTACCTAGGGTACCAAGATTGCCGGAGGATGCCATCAAATTCATGTTGCTAGAGGTATTTAAGTACAAACCCAGAAGTGATACAATTGAGTCTGTCCTGTGGCAGGATGAAAAATGGCCTCTGTTGGTCCTGTTTTCCCATGATTTTCTATCATTTTAAAATATTTTCTCAGAGCACCTCAGTTTTTCACTCGGTTGCCTGTGTAGCAAGATACATTATTGATACGCTTTGGAAAATTTAATGTACTGTATTTATTATGACTGACAGGATTGATAACAGCTGTGGTACATTAGCATTGCAGCTGATGGCACAGATCAAGAATAGGAAAGAAACATCCTGAAAGGATCCAGGGACATTGACTGCTTTGGCGGCAACAGCAAAGAAGCATAGCTTAGCTGGGTGGAAGTGTTTGATTCTCATGTTTTAAAGTAAAATGAAGCCTGAGAAGGCAGCTGCAATAAAATGGAAGCTAAAATGAAGCTTTGCTTCTATTTGGTCAATAAGGACAGATGTCACTGAAGGAGTTGAGTAACCGTCAGCTTTCCCTTCTGGGCTAGAAAACGTCATCTCTGGAGCATGAACAGGAATGTGAGAAACTTATAAGCTTCCTCTGATTTGGGGTTTCTGTACAAAAGTTTCACATGTCCCCAGCTGGGTGCTGGGAAGTAGCTTGCATATCTGAATGCCATCGTGGTAATGAAATACACTGCTGCCAAGCCATGTGGTGGGCTGCTTTTGTCTGTTAGGAAATAAACTTATATGATGACTTCCAGTAACTCCCACTCAGGCACTGTAGAGTTTAAAGCCTGCAGAGGAGAGACTGAATTCTTGCTAAGGAAGAAGAAGGAGAGAGCAAAGGGGAAGCACGGCATCCTTTCTGGGTTAAAAGGGGGGGTTAAGGCACTATCAGTCTTTCCAGTGAAGAAAAAAGAGGGACAAGTGTAACTCTCGGATTCTTACTGCTGTTAGTGACGACTTCTTGGCCAGCAATTGTATAAGGAGTCACCAGCCTACCCCTACTGCCTGCTATCTGGCTTTCTGGTGAAAAAATTAGTTCTGTTGGACTCTCAAACTTCTCCTCCAGCTCCTGTACACATTCCTGTGCTATTTCTATTGAGGCACAGATGTACCTGCACTCTGTTTTAAAATGTCCCGGGAGCTAGCACCTACAACTGTTAATGTGCGTCTGGAGGACCGTCTGCCAATGCCTGCATGTGTGGTTCTATACCAGTAAGAAAAAAGGAGACACTAATAGAAATTATTAAAAAATAGCTAGCAAAAGCATTTATCAAACGGTGGTAAATATGGGCTCAAGTGTGTGAAAGCTTCCCTGTGGAATAATGGCCAAGCAGGCACTCCTAGAGTGCCTCTAATGCCTCATGACTTTAAGAAAACAACATGACCCAGGAAGCTTAAAGTGGACACAAGCCTTTGAAGTGAAAATGAATTGTAGGAAAGTATCATTCATGTGCACAGTTAAATTCCTTTAGTTCATCAAATCCCCTTAAAAAAAAATCAGGAGTAAAATCTCATGCCTCTGTGTGGTGCTGTCACATTGTACATTTTACAGACTTATACAAACACAAGTCACTTCTTATTCTAAAGCCTTATCTTAAAGATCCAAACTTCAGTGTGATGACATTGGCTGCATTTTGACTAGTCACTTCTGATTACTGATTAAGCAGTTACGGAATAACTTGCCTTAATTTACTACTGTGTTTCCAGCTCTGATTTTTGTATATCAAATGATGCTAGGCACTAGGTAGCTGAAGAGGGAGAGACAAACTGCCTGGATGGGCTTATCTTCTCAAATTCAAAGTTTCAGATGTCATTGTTTTCACAATTTCACAATTTCAGTCAAATTGCCGTTTATTAGCTAGATTATTTCTTGATAAGATGCCTATAAAATGCATTTTAACTGACATGTTAAGTCAACTGTGATTAAAAACAATGAAAATAAAAATTTTTATTCTGTACCATGGGCAAAATGATATGACAATCTTAGTCAAATCCCAATAGCCAAAACGTGGAACCACAGAAATTTCCATCGTCCTAAATTACCTTTTTGGCAGCTCCAATGAAAACAATCAAGACCACAATGAGTTTTTCTGTGTAAACTATCTAACCCTCTATTTCACAACTCTGATTCTCTTCATGTCAGGCTGTAATATTTCCTTAGTGTCATAATAAGAAGATCTTCGTTCATCGCTGTTTTATTACATACCTAATAGGACACTTAAGTGTTTGGTATCATATTGCAACAAGATACCTTTTCATGTACAAAAAAGACTCTCTGGTTTTCTTAGCATGTATAATTACAAGAAAGGAAAAAATATTCCTGGAAGACAGATATGTGGGTAGAAGAGAAGTGGATGGCAGTGCAGTAACTCTTAAGCCAACGTTTATGAAAGATAAAGGTAAAAGGGAGTCTCTAGAGCACAGGAGAAGTAGGTAAGAAAAAAAAATCGTTTGTTGATTAAAACACCATCAAACGTGTTTTGAGAAAAAAAATTAGCCTTTTTTTTTTTGCAAAAATATTAATTGAAATTACAAAAAAAGGTTTAAAAATCAAGCAGCTCTTACAGTACAACTAATCTTGCACTTCTGAGGTGTCTTTCCATATGTGTACCTTAGCAGGTTGTATAAATATGAATGAATTAAGTCTTAAAGCCCCTGTGAAGTAAGATAAGGAAATGCTGTTCTTCCCACTTTACAGAAGAGGAAGCAGACATAAAGAAATAGGCGAAGCTATGCAATCAATTAACAGTAGCACACCCACTAAGTGTTCCTGTTTCAACATTTTTCTTCTGTGTCCATAGACAACTTTACCTGTCAGGGGTAGCCTGCAATGTTAGGAGACGTGTCAGGAGCAAAAACGTCAGGACAGGAGTCTGCACAGTTTAGTAGATAGTTTGGGAGATAACAACATCCCCACAGAGAGCAAGGTCTGTAGCAAAGCACAAGTTTAAAGGACAAGAGACAGCTTTGAAGATGAATTCTGGAGAAGAAAATGAGGAGTGAGGGAAATCTAACAACATGAAAATGGACAAGGCAATGCACAACAGGAATCGCTGAAAGGGAGGAAGGGACAGTGGTAGGTACTTGCTGACAGAGAAGGATCTAGCAGAGTAAGTCAAGAGATGGACAGAGAAGAAATGCAAGTGTTAGAAGAAAATAAGGAACAGCAAAATTTTTTTTTTATATCTTAAATTTGGGAGGATAGAGAAAGCAGAGATTATCATACGCATGACAGGAAGGGCTGGGAAATATATCTGTGAAATAATGAATTGTCCGTCTAAGGCATATCTTAAAAAAACTCTGTAATAATTGGATGGGGAGGTATCTCTAGTACTACTAGTACTGTTATTCAAAGCACTTGAAATAAATTTTGAAATAAACCACCACCAATTTTGCTGATTTTTTTTCGTTTACTGAGGATGCACTTTATGCTGTAGGATGTCAGAAGATAATTTGGTTGCTATTTGCACAGTACTGATAACAAGCATAGTACTGGATGGAAGAAATATAGATTTTGAAAAATAAAAAATCATCATCTAGAGCACTCATTTACCACAGGTCCTTGTACCACAAGACAAGACGTCTGTTCTGGGGTGATCCTAGTGCAAGATGGCAGTATTGGATAATGGATGTGAGCCGAAGTGGTAGGGGAAATGGATAGAAGGAACAGATAAGGTGACATTGGTGAGATACATCTGAAGAACCACTGATTAAGATGACTAATAAAACATTAAAACAGGAAGTCAAATCATGAGCCTGTCTGCAGTAACTAAAGGAAAGGGGGCAAACACTATGACTTGTAAAAGAAAGGTCATGTAATTCTGCAGTCACATAGCTTGCATTTTTTCCAGTCTATTAAAGCTTTTTATGAAAACCCCTAATATTTTAAAACAGAACACCCCCCCACCACCCTTTTATTCCATCCAATTATCACAGTGAAAGTTCTCATATCCATGTAAACATTGAAGTATTTAGGGCAAAAATGTCGTCCCAGGTGCTTCAGAAGCTTCAGGAAGCTTCAGGAAGAGCTTTGAATTTGCCTGTAAGAAACTAATTTGGCCTTGGAGGTTTCGAGAAACCACAGATACCTGCTGTTTTTCATATTTAACTATCATGTACAAAAATCAGGGCTACTGCTGTTAAGGATAAATGGTGAATTTTATAATTTAGGAACAATCATAGAATGTCGCAATCAAAATGTTCTAAGCAGTCAAGCCGTAACTCATTGTTTCCAGAGTGAGGTCCACTAAGGTCAGCTTTTGTTGCAAAGCTAGGTTTTATGCTTGGTGTTGCATAGGAAGGCAAACAGACTGTGGGGTGATTTAGAAGTTGAAACCAAAGAGACTGGGCAGTTAGCCATTGCTTTGTGCCACATTCATGTCTGCTTTACACAAAATAAGTTTCACTTACGTTTCTGGCACTTTCTTCTTCGAAAGGAAATACAAGGCAGCAGCTGTAATTTTAATCAGCAAGAAACCGATACCCAACCCAATCCAAATATCTGCAAAATCAGAGCAATCAAAGACAGAAATAAGTAAAAGGAAACACTCAAAGAATGAATTGAAAGATATTTCTTTCTTTTTGCAGACCCACCATTTCGAAGGAGACTTGGAGGCTGAAGAGGTTTAGCACTGATGTGGCAACGGTTTCCTTTCCATTCTTTTCCACATCTGTGAATAAAACAACAATTTTTGAAAAAGGGAGAAGCAAGGATCATAAATTGTGACAAGCACACAAGAAATGCAAATCCTTCTGACCACTTTTGCCAGTGACTAAAGCTCACCCAGGGATCACAAAGAGCAGCATCAAAGTTAATAGAATGAAAACTAAGTGAGAAATACACAAAACAAACATAAGAGAGAGAAAAATAAAACAAAATAAAATAAAGATTAGAATTGGCTGCCTTGCCCATGTTGCTATCATATTGTTCTCCCACAGCAAAGGAAATTTAAATCATTTCCCTGTTATTCCCCATGTGAGGGTTAAACACGTTTCTGAGCTGAGGATCTGGGACTCTAATGTAGAGGAAGATACATGTTTAGAGGTAAGAAAGATGTTTTTCTCCCCTCACCTAATCTGCCTCTCTTTGTTTTTTCTGTTTTCTTATAAAAATGATACACCTTCAACAAATGCCTCTTCAAAACCAAAGCACTACATTTGAGCTAACAACTGCAGTCATGTCAAATTATTCTAAATTTGCCGTTTGGTTCAAATCCAGTCTTGATATGAAGTCAGCAAAATACAAACAATTTGACACAAGCTTGGACATTTTACCTTACATTGTTGCTTAACAGTTAAACACAATCACCAAAAAAGTGTGTGTCATTTCTCACTTTAATTTTTCTGGGTTTAGTTTTCGGCTACTTGCTTTTATTGTGGCCTTCCCATCAGAATGAAGGGACCTTGGAGACCCAGGTGAGGGTCAGCTGCCTCTACTGAGACAGGTGGCAGTTTGGAGCACCCCACGCAGCCCTTCTGGGTACTCCAGGGAGTCTCAAAATGGCTGTAGGCACCTACATTTACAAACCCTAAATGATGACTAGTGTAATGGGTTGTTAGAGGTATAGCTACATATTGACACCTAAGTTTCAGGTGCCCCGCTTGATGAGCTGAACCCCACGCTGAATGTCACACTGGAATAACTTCTACCGCCTTTTCAATTGTCTGCATGGCTAGTGGTTTACGAGCTTCATAAATTTTCAACTTTTCTTTTAAAAAAGGTACATCAGAAAGAAATGATGTTAGTAATCCAGTTTCAGTCCTACTAATGTTGTGTGAATAGGAAATTAGGTTTACTTCTCATAATTTCTCTCTTTAAAGTTTCACAGACTATTAATGGGGGAGGGATTGTATATTGAGTTGCTTTCTCAGTGTAACACCAACATTTTTTTCATAGTCCAATTTTTATAAAGTAGTAGCTCTTTTGTAATTGTGGTTTCCTCTCCTGCTCTTAAATGTGTAATATGAAATCTTGCATATCCACAATTAAATCTTTATATTAAGGCTATTTTATTTGAACATGTGAGAGAGAACTTTGTGTTGGTTGTCATGGTTTAGTGCATAGTATTGCCTATGTGCCTTATCCTAGCAGCTGCACACTAAGTTAACTGAGGCATTCTGGAGGAAGAGGAGTATTTAATTTTCCCAGAAAACGAGCGTGGTGGATGTAGGGAGAGAAGGGTAGGATGACAGGAGCAACAAGCATCTGTCTGCAGCCTCAGTGAAATTTAGGAGAATCCTGAAAGGATCAGGGCATGTTGGAAAGCAAATCTATACCCCAGTCTTAGACATGACAGGAGGAAGATGACTTCACTAAAGACCAAAAGAGGCTGATGTGGGATTTGTTGCAATTCAGGGGATCATTGAAAAATAGCGGGCAGAGAACATGCTGGGAGGAAAGTACCAGCCCTATCCAAACACAGTGGGCAGAGAGAAATTTATTTAATCCATCTTACCTCACAGATCTGAGTTTTCTCTGGTTAAAGGGTTACCTTGTTCAAAGTTAGTAATTGATATACTAATGAATCCTAGCTTTAGAGACTGGAGCCAGTAGCATATTCCGATATGCTCATTTTAAAGAAAAAGTGGCACAATTTTGGCTGACAGCTCTGGCTGAGCTGGAGACCCATTGTAGTCAGTGACTGAAAATACCTGGTCCTTTCAGTCCTTCTTCTTCAGCATGCTACAAAAAATCATGTCATTCATAAGCTGCTCTTTTATGCGGACTGATGATTTTATACAAATGTCAAATTGCAGTTGGGCTCATACCAAACCCTGCGGATCCATGTAGAAACATTGCAATCTGATGGTAATCACCCATCAAAATCATTTTCTGATTGCTCTCGATTGTATAATTTCCTTTCTCCCCACTTGCCAGATTTTCTGTTGAGCTAGATATGCTTTTAACCAAAATTGCCCTCTTTCTTGTCACTGCAGAACTTACTTGACTGTAAAAAAAAGGAATGAGAAAACAGATTTGCAGCTGTGCACAAGCACTACTCAGACATGGGAAGAGAGGGGCCATCTGCTGCTCTGGAGCCACCAGGACATGGCTCACCTCAGAGCTGCGAAGAGGTAGTTCTCATAAAGCAAGTGTGCGTACCAGTAAGAGTATGGAAAAATCCTACTACCCAGTAATAAGTAAATATACCTTCATATGCTGTATTTCCATTTATTGATGAACTATTTCCACATACTCATACTGTGTTTGAATTATGAGTAAAAAAGTTAAACACCTTTTAGTCTTATAAATAACTAGTTTATCTTTCTATACATTCATACGGGTTTTATAATCAATGACTACCTACCTTAGGTTGGCCATTTATTACCCTCCATATCTCTGAAACCCAACAGCATTGCTTTATGTTACATGACAGATGCCACTTAGCAATCTGATGTCAGACTATCAACATGTGTAATTTTGGCCAGTGAAATGATTTTCCACTGTGTGGAACTAGGTTGTTACCAAAAGTGTCACCTTATAATACTGCAATTGCTTATAAAAAAAATTGGATTAAAAAATGGATTAAGGTGGAACAGAGATAGTATCTCTGAAACTTGGTAAGTGATTAAGTCAAATTAAAAAACTAATAGGTGGGAAAAATATTGTAAAAAATAAACCATGAGAACTGTTTATGGGGAGAGGGAGGAGGCAAGGCGAAAAAAGATAGACATAGTAAAGACAACATAGGTCATCCTCAAAGACCAGGATGGAAAAGGAGTGCTAAACAACAAAAAACTTGAAGAGTGAGTATATCAGCTGGTTATGAGCTCCCATTTGTGTCTTCACACATTGATTCATTTGTTCATTTTTATCTTTGGCAGGGGAACTTGGCAATCGTCCCTGCCACTGAGGTTAAATATAAGACTACCAGAAAAATCCAGGTTATAATTTGGAGATTCATTCAACTCTTCCTAAGGTTTGGCTGTTCATTACTTACAAAATGCCATCTTCTCAAGTTAAAACAAACAAACAAACAAACAAACAGACAAACAAAACCAAGAAAAAATAAGAGCTGCAGTTAGCTGAGAAGCCTGCAACTTTCAGCGAGGCTGCAAGAAAAACATGGGAAAATTATTCATTAACATCTTTGGCTCTCAGCTGATACAAACAATGCCTCTGGCTTTTACTGAAGCCAAGCATTTCTGTGCAAAGAACAGAGGGGAACTTGTCTTAAATATCCAAAACAGTCTTGCTTTATAGATGTCTTATAAGATTTTGATCCTTTTATATCTAGCCTCTGTAGACACCCTAGCTGACTACAGTGATAGCTGTGGTAGAGAAATCACTCTCTAACTTGAGGGGAGAGAATAGAATGAGATCTTTAATGGCACCAGTATCTACCAATAACTCAGATTAGAGAAAATAACAGTTCTAGACCATGAATTTAAAATAAATATTCCTAAACAAGTTACTCCAGTTATTTCACTCCATTGAAAAGCTGAGGGGTATTTTCAAAACAAATAATTCTATAGGATGGTAGGAGGTTATGATAAGAAATCCAGAAGATTGAGAGTATTTTACAGGTCTGAAAATGCTATACCACTATATATCATTTTATATTAAACAAAGTCTAGAAACCATTGCAGGCCATAATCAACCAATCAAACTATTTTGGAAGACAAGCAAAACTTACACAACAGAACACAGAACCTGTTGTCCTGAAGGGATGAGATAGATGTACCCAGTTCTCTGAGGCTGACTCTGCAGCCTTCTGCCTGTGCCGTCCTTTGCAACCATGTGAGGTAGGGGTTGTAGTGATATTATTCTCATCTAGTGACATTTCCTGTAGACTTTACTTTCTGTCCAATGCATGTAGGACTGGGTGGCTGGCAAAAGAACAGAAGTCTCCCTCTTTTCATCAAGGAATAAAACAAAACTATTAGGAAAAAAGGTGCGAAAAGCAAATTCCAAACCAAGCGTAGTATTAGTTCATAGTGTTTTTGAGGACATAGAAGAGGTTTCCTTGGGTGTCTGTACTGAGGGCACAGAATACATATTCCTGTGCTTTTGCAATCACAATTATACAATCTCCACCCCCAGACTTGTGCATTTGGCTGTTACTACAAAACTGTATTAGTGAATAACAGTAATAATATCAGGCAGCTTTATAGGAAATGAAGTCAAACTTCACCTTTCTACTGTGTAGTCCTTGACACATGCAATCCTGGAGTGAACTTTAATTACTCTAACAGCTCCAGGTAGGTCAGAGCAGCCTGTGGTACGCACCCAAGAGATGGCTCACTTGAAGTCCAGTTAATGAAGGAGAACACTCTTAATTACCTACCCACTGCTGTGCATGGACGGTACTTACAGCACTTTATGTGCAGTTGGGAGGCAGATAAGTTGCTTCTTCAAAGTCACTATTAGCTTCCTCTCTGATGAGAGCAGCTGGGGATACACAAATGCTGATGTGGTGGAAGGACCTTACAGAGCGCAGATCAACCATGTCTTCTGGGCAATGTGTTAAATCTTCATTAGCAGGGTAATGGGAATTTTGAAGAGCTTCCTTAATAATCCTTTTCTGCTGTTTTATTTTTAAGACAGACAACTCTGAAAAGACTCTGAATTTATCTCTTGAGCCATGAAGCTGAAATTCCACATTATTTATGTACAATTAATTTCCTTGGACTAATTACATCTTGACTAATTAGCAGCAGCACATTTTACATGAGTCTTAAGCTTATCTGAAATACAGAGATAGCCATTGCAATCCATTCAGATAGGAAGCTCCCCATAGTTGAAACAGGAGGAGCAAGAGAGAAAGACAGATGAAATAACATTTGAATGCTTCCATCCCAGTGCACATCCTAATCTATCCTGCCTGACAAAATGTCTTCTGCTATTAGCAAGTTCTTATGGGATAGTCACCCTGGAGGAGAGAACGTTAACCCTCCAAATTTGCTTCTAGGATTTCCAGCTCATTATTTCCTAATATAGCTATTGGTAATGCAGAGGAAGGCACTTAGCATTGCCTGTGTTGCTGCATTCTGTGCCTGGGGTTATGCCACATTTCACTCAGAACAAAAAATAAAAACCAGACAAGGTATCTGTTGTTTTTGATGTTCATTCAGGGCAGGTTTAATTTACAAGGACATGTGTGGTTGATACGCTGCTGCATTTCAGAATACCAAACTTTGTGTTGTATTAATGGTAGCGTATGCAAAACTCAAAATAAATACAGATGTGTACTTGATTGCTCATTTTCCTCCTGGCATCTGATTTCTTACTTGTGTGATTATTTTCTCCAGGCTGAGACAGATAAACTCTGTCACTCTAATGCATCAGTATTACACATAACTCTTAGGTAGGGCCAACTGACAAGAGAAGAACTTTGCAGTAGGGAATCAAGTCCATGACCTCCAAGAGCGAGCATGAACATAGCTCCTTATTAACTTGGAAAGAAAAAGTTCCACCAGTCTGTATTTTCAAGGAAGACTTTGACACGTGGAAAGTTGAATGCTGAAATCTGTTGGGTTTGGGGGTTTTTTCTTTCCTTCTTTTCTTTTTTCATCCCAACAGCACTAATTACTAATTTTTCATAATGACTAAGGTTGTTCAGTATAAAGCAGCGTTCTGCATTTTCCTTTTTAAAAGTTGCTCACTTTTGTCAATATATTGGTTTCGCTTTTCTCAAGAGGCCTCATGTTTTATGCTGAACATGATAAAAGGTTAAAAAAAATATTAAATAATATGTGATGTTAATCTAGCAGCAGACAGAGCATTAAGTACTAAATATCCATTCATCATCTCTTCTACACTTCTTCAGATTTAATAATTTAAGTGCCAATCGTGTTTATGTTAAAAAAGATTTGCATTAAAAGGCAGATTGAACATCAAGAAAATGTCCTGAAATGTTAATCAACTTTTGTGTTCATGGAAAGGAGTGGTGATAGAGGATACAGCAGCAAAAAAACCCTCAATGCACAACTTAGTTCTTTGCAGAAAACAGAGACTTCACATCCCTCTGCTATATCGGTGTAGAATAAGTTTATCTGCTCACTAGCCTTTGCAATCAGTGTTATCCAAATAAGCTTCACTAGCTGCTTATGAGCATGATGAAAACAGCAACTCTTCATTCCATTACGGGCAAAAAGTAACCTCTGCTTCAGCAAAGTAGTTATCTGTTTGCACTCTAGCTATTATTAACAATGTACTCAAAGGGAAAAAAAACCTACATACTCTCTGATTAGTCTTTATTGATGAATCAAACTAGACAAAATTCCAATAGTGAATTTAGCGTGAATGGCCTCAGAAGATATCATACTTATGATGAGTGTAACCTGTTGCCTGCTGATTGTAGCTTGAATTAGGACCCACATTATTCCATTTGTGGTTAAGCTCACGGGAGACATGAGACAAGGAGAAACCGCTCTTGGAAAAGACAAGTGAAGTGGATGGTAACCTTGAATGTCAAGAAGCTGTAGCATGTGGATAAGGACACATTAACACACTGGGAGAGAATCAGATGTTCTCTGAAACAGTGTGTGCAGTTCTGATCATTCCTGTTCAGGAAGATGGAACAAGGCAGAGGAGGACTAATAAGGTGAGCGGAAGAATAGAAAGTCTGTCTCACAAGAGGATTCCAAAAGAGTTCAGCTTGTTTAGTCTACTGAAAGAAAAGCTGAAAGACATGTGGCTTTTCTCTAGAAACACTTTGGATGATAGACACCCAAGTTACTGAGGGACTTTTTAGGTTAGTGGAGGATATTGGCATAAGCACAAATGAGTATAAACTGGCTATGAATAAATTTATGAGGAAATTATCCAAACAGAAGAGCAAGGCGTTTATCCTTCCTGCATTTGTCATAGCATGTTGCTTCAGAAGAGTCAGCTGGTATCCCCTGTACTTGGTACCACATTCTCCAAAGATTCTCAGGTGCTGGGAACTCCCAGTAACACAGCAAGTTCGAGAGGAATATGCAAGCCAAGAATTACCCATAATTGGTCTTAAAAGAAAGCTAACTAAACTTCTGAATAGAATTATATGGTGTGACTGTGTGCGATAACAAGGGACTGGATTTGAGGACCCAGATAAAGCTTCTGTTCTGAAAACTGCTAAAATTCGTAACTAGCAAATACAAAAGAATCAACATGAGGCACAGTAATATGAGGTATAAACAGATTCTAAGTGGAATATAAGTACTCTGAGAAAAGATCTATGCATCCTCATAGATTACTCAAAAAAAAGAACTGCTCACTTTTTATCATAAAAGCATGCACTGTGCATAAGGAGTAAGATAGAAGACATTAGAGATTACAGTGATTAAAATCTTATGGCAGAGACTGAAAAGATCAGATTTAATTTATACAGAAGATGAGTGGGAGCAGATATGATGAAGGTAAACAAAATGATATATGGTAAATGGAAGAAAAATTGTGTGTTGCTGTGTATCCTCTAGAACATTCAATCAAACTGAAAGGAAATACATCTTAAACTAATAATAAGGAAGCTATTTGTCACATAGTGCTTAACTGACCTGGGGGAGTCCTTGCCATAGTGAGTCTTAGAAGCCAAGAACTTAATGATATGTACTGGAGAGAGCTCCTTAAAACAGAGAATGAAAATCTTTAGAGATTGCAGAGATTAAAGTGCTAACTGATGGCAATTTGAAAGACTATTTGTATATTGGCATCATCATTTTCTGCATGTATTTTCTGATTTCTTTGCTCCCAGGATGTGCTATTAGCTACTCCCAGGTTCCCAGCATGATATACTGTGATTACTCATTGCTCTTAGAACTACAATGAGAGGGTCTAATTGCAGCCTGTGTTGAATAAGAAAAGGTAGCTGTTAGAAGGAAAGGCTAAGTCAGTGTATCTAATTGCTTTTGATATAGATACACAGTGAAACTACGGTGACCAGTTGTAAAGTTTAGAGTGGGACTTTATTTTTCTGATATTAACCACCTGAGAGCACCTACAGACAGTCCAGACAAGCTTAGACTATGTGAAATAAAGAGAGGAATCCTCATCTCGATCATTTACCATCAGTTATAACAGCAACATGATGACTAGTTCAGATTCTATTAGGTGCATTTAGCTGTTACACAGCTAGGCAAGAGGAACAACACCTTAATGCTTGCTGTTAAATGAGTGTTAAAAGAGAAAACAAGCAGTGTCTGATGTTAGAGTGGGAGCACAAGGGTGAGCTTTGTATCACGGAAAGCTTGTGAACGACATCCCGTTAGGTCCAGGCAAACCATTTATTAAAGGTGGAAGGGTAAATACTACCTCTAGCTTCAGTCATTTTAAATACAGATGATAAAAATTCCAGAGCAAATATTTCTTCACTGAAATTAGTTGACACGTGAAACCTGCCAGATGTCCTGCTTGATATTTTTTTGTCTGGCTCCTATCATAAAAACCTCAGAACAAACCAAATTTTGAAGTTACTTTACTAAGAATTACACTGATTTGAAAAACAAATCACTTTATGGCTTCACTAAAATTCTTCCTGATTCAAACTGGTGTGATAGTTTTATACATGACAGATTTTTTTCAGTGTATTTTATGCAATCACAAGGAAATGCAGACCTATATGGAAAATATGTGCTGTGTCATTTGCTTTTGTGTCTACTCTTCAATGAAATAGGCCCCAGCAGAATTCAGTGAGGGCTGCTATGTGGCGCACACTCTATTTTATGGCACAGATCCATTCAGCTACAGCAATGAAGCAGAAGTATATGCTCACAGCAGACGGTCAGGCCTGAAAATCACCATTTCAAACAATTATACTCTTTTTTATGCTACCTTTTTCCCCCTTCTTAAATAATAGTTTACTCGTAACAGATTTTCCGCTATCATAAAATAATACTGATGGTTAAAAGCCCCAGTGAGGCAAATCATGAAGATACTCCTGGCACTGAAGGAAGGATAGGGTGTTAGATTCAACAGGGAAATGACTATTCACTTAGCTAACCATTAAACAAAATAAAACTCTTAAGATTTCTTCCAGAAAAAAAAAAATTAAAATGGAATTTTCTCTAGGACAAAACCAGTATTTCAACCCAACTTTATTTAAAGGTCAAACCACCAGAAAGCGTATGGTTTAATTCTAACTGATGTTGACGTGAGACATTCACCCAACAGAAAAAGAAACAGCTTGAAACAATCAAGTAAGTACATTGATCACTGACCATTGGAGATCAGAGTTCAAATTACTACTGAGTCCTGAGTTTCAGCCCACTGCTTTTGAGTCTGGAGCTGTGCTTTGTAAAAAGTGGCCATCAGAATAAAGAAACTTCCCCATAAAAAAAAAAAAATCTTGTCTTTTTAAACTTGGATAAACCAGTGAAAGTTAGTCATTTTGTGAACTAGAATTAAAAGATGGGATACTGGGAGCACAGGGCTGGCACCTTGCTGACTGAGGGAGGTTTGGTGCAGGTACTCCAAGTGGTGTGCCTAGCACAGAGAGCATTTCACTAGGGAGAAAAGGGACTTATCTCCATTTTCTGTTAAAGGAATGTATGAGATTGAACTAAAATTACCATTTACAATATGAAGTGAACCTACTCAAGAAGGCTGTATCAGCACCTCACTATCTGAATTGTTGAAGCAAAGCAAAAAAGCTCACGGAAGAGATATGCCTCAGTTTAAATCAGTTTACAGTGAAGAACCAGTCCTTCATGCCGGCCTGCCTCTCCATCTTCTTTTCAGTTCTTGTTTCCCTGTTCTTTTTTCTTTTTTTTTATTTTTTGGGTTTTTTTGTCCAATCTTGCATGCTTTGCTGTCTTTGCCCCTCTTGTATTTCTCTTTCTTCTGTTCTTTCCCTCGTTTTTCCTACTTGTGGAACATGCACTGGAGCTGATGCTTGATTTGCTCTTGAAGTCCATTTGTGCCTCGGATATAGCCCCTAGCTGCAACTTCTAGAGGACTAAATAAAGTTCAAGGAATGACCTGATCTTGCAGCTGTTTTGACACCTGGGAGCAAAATTCTTTTGCTTTCAAGAATGGCACTGATTTCATAGTTAGGTAAAATTAGGAAATAATGCAGTAAAGTATAGAAGAGACATCTATTTTTAAGATAGACCTGTTAATTTCACAGCAAAAAGCTTTTTGCTTAAATGACAATTCTGTTGATAGAACAGATGGGGTTATGTATCAGTAGGAAACCTAATAAAAGATCTGAATATATTTACAGTGGCTGGGTTTTTCCAGAGACCTTCCTTTTCTTGCTTTGTTTTTGCTAAATTGTGGGTTTGGTTTTTTGGGGGTGGAGACTTTTTTTTTGTTTTCGTTTGTTTTTTAATGTTTGCTCCTATTGCTTGTAATCAGACTGTAACAGTACTACATAGTCACTAGTTTATTATCTGCACTATAACTAGTTAGTTAAGAAATGATAGGTATTTATTGCAAAATCAGTTCACGTATCTGCTTTTCCTTGCTGTTTACCCTCTGAATAGCTTTTGTAAGGATAAATCTGCAGTGTTCAGGTGAAATTAAATCGTTATTTAAAAAGCTTGAGCAATGGAAGTGTTTTGTCTGTATTAAATCACATGTTTGACACATATTTAAAAAAAAAAAGTGATAAAATTATTTTCTTTCCTTTCCTGTTGCCTCTTCCCAGCATTGGTCTAGTCTTTTTATCAGCTGAAATGGTCTGCTTTAACCAGAGCCTGTCAACACAGGGCATTGCTCCTGGCAGGTGGATTGGAGTATATATTGGAGATTATAAATCATGTTGTCATTCTCAGACAGTCATAAATTTATCTGCTTACATGAGAGACAGCACTGTAGAATAACATCTAATGCCGCTGCTTCTCAGCATTGTTTGGGCTAGGTGCACAAGTACAGGCTAAGATTACATCAACACAAATACATTCTTTAAAACTTTTTGGTTGTATTTTAAAGGCATGTCTATAAGGAACAAACAAACAAAACTGCCATAAAACTTCTCTTTTGTTTACCCTCCATGTAATACAGAGACAGTGATTTACACTCTGTTTGAATCACTCATCCCCCAGAAAAGGCTTAAGTTCTGTAATGTTCTACACGTGCTAATGTGATCCATGGAAAAGAATAACTCTGGGATGTTGTCTCTGCATAAATTGCACAATCCTCTTCTGATATTAGAGATGAATTTCACAGAAGCTTGGGGAATTCACTCTCTAGTTTCTTGCTAACAAGTTAAATTTATGAAATCTTCAGAGAAATGACCTTTAAACAATTTATGAGAACCTAAGACACTTTAGATGCAATAAAAATAATTTCATCACAACCTTTCTCCCAGCTCCACATTCTGTTAGCGTTGTTATGGTTACAAAGTCAAGACTTGAGAATTTAGGAGAGGCTGGAATTAAGGATTCCCGTGCAGTTTCAATTCAAACCCTCATGTATGCATGTTCAGGCACAGTATTTAATTGGAAGATCACAAACTCCCCCTGCACCTCCCTCCCAAATCAAAAACTTTAATTCTGGTATTCAGTGCTTAGCTTTGCAATAAGATTATTATAATGGCATACAGCAGAGGTAATTCACTATACCTAATAGAAACAGAAAAAAAACATTGTTATTATGAATAGCTAAATCATCTCTTCTGTCATCAGCGTTCAAACCTTCAAACTTCAGCACTTAATTTTACTCTATTAGTTGACATGAAGAGAAATTTGAACTCCAAGTACATTCTTGAAATTTTTATTAAGGAGAATAGATAGCTCTAAATCTGGCTTATTTGCCTAAATTCGATAGAAGGTGGAACGGCTTATTTCAACTGTTATACTTTGATAAAGCAGAATCTTTCCCGTGGTCTTTAGTGCACCATGTATTGTTAATAATATATGGTGAGCTATGGCTAATGATAGAAGAATTTCTAACGACATTCCAGCATCCATTCAATAAAGTCTTTTCTTGGTTGCAACCAAGGAATATGCAGCACAGATGAAGAACGGGGAGCTATTCCCCTGATGTTAATGCTGCTGTGCAATGAATCACTGTACTTGTACAGTTCAGAGCAGCCTTTATGCTCCTTTAACCTGTACCACCAGGCAGAACAAAAACCTAGTTAACCTGCATTGCTGGTCAACAGCCCTAACAGACAGAGGTAGCATCCAGAAATCTGGGAGGTCAAAGAATCCTTGCTATGTTCTGTTTTTCTGCTGATGATTTTGTGTCAACAGTTGGGATAAGGTGGCAGGGAGCCATGACAAACATTCCATTTTAATAAGGGACAGATTTACATTTTGTAAAGGCACAGGGCTAAGACTTTTATATAAGTTGATTTCATTAACTCACTTCTTCTCTGAATGCAAGAACATTGCAATTTTTCCCTATTTGGAATAAAAAGTGTAAATTTTTTCTGCTTGGTTCCTAGCAGATGACTCTTTGTACTATTCTTGAAACATTCTGTTACAAAGCTGGTACAATGCCCTGCCTTTATTCTTCCACATCAAATAACTGAAAATCAAGACAAGCTATTTTAATTTCATATGTATTTCAAAGAATTAGAGTAAGAAATGCACATTGATTACTTTTTTACATTTATAGTAAATAAATTCATAATATATTATATCAAAGCATGACATATTCTGAAATGTGTTCTCAAATATGACCTGAGTTAGCCAACTCTGTAATGTGTAAAAGGAGACTGAAGTGATTTGCACATGACAGTTTTCTATCTTTTGAATGAGATTAAACATTGATAAGATGTTTTCTAATGTCTTTTTCTAGTTTTTCTTGCTAGAAGGATTTTCTCATAGCAATTCTTTTGAACCTGTTAATGTAAAAACAAGAATAACCCAAAGTTTTATCCTCGTTTTCATGTTCTACTTGATGACCTGCTGTTTAACAAAGTTGCCAGCTTTGTCATCTAAAAATTTCTTGTCCATTTTTTCTGTCCTCTTTATTGTCTTGGGAAGTACTTGTAATTTTAGAGCTCAGTAGTCTATGGTACCTTTTTTCTCTGTCCAAAACTTGTACAGTATAAATTTTGGTTATATTACGATATTAACCAAAACTCACCATCAGAACTGATGTTATGTCTGGACCTGGACTACTAAACCCCAGAAAATGCGGTGTGGGCACCAAGTGTATGCACAGAGCCGTGAAAATAGTGCCAGGCTAATGCAAGGCTTGCATGTTGGCCGTTCTTGACATTTTATCACAGGACGTATGATGCTTGTTTTTCATATTGAATATTTGAGATTCTCAGTCTGTTTCTTTCCGAATGTAAATATGTAGATAGATTGCGTGTTTGTTTTCAGCTTTATGTTAAGTTCCTTTAATCAGCGTGATTATCGGTGGTTGAACCTTCTGATGAAGGAAGCAGGTTGCTCTTTTCTCGGGAAACTACTGAGCAGTTGGAGAAGAGCAGGGGAGGAGAGTGGAGACCACAGATGAAATCAGACTCAGCAGGACAGGGAGACACAGCACAGAGCTGCCAGCCTGCAGCTCGCATAAAAAAGACTGAGAAACAACTGAAAGGAGAGAGAGAGGCAGACCCTCAGAGCCAAGGGGCTGCTTCCTTGGGGCCAGAGGAGAAGGAGCGGAGCTTGCAGCCACTCAGAAAGTGTCTGAGTTAACTGCAACAAGCTGGGAAGCAAGGACATATCTGTGAGGACAAGTAGGCAAGGGGACAGCTGTGAGTAAATCCTTTTATTTCTACTATATTGTCCCTACTCACACTGAGTTTTCTCAATTTAAATAGTATTCTAATTCAGATTCCAGTAAAAGCTGGCTTTTAGTTTAAAAGCCTTTTTGTGTTCAGTTTGGACACATCCACTTTTAAGACAGAGCATGTTGCAAGTACATCTTACAGGATCAAAACCCAACACAGCCATATTATTAGGAAAAAAAAAAAGCCAAATGTTTTTTTCTTGGCCTGGGTTTGAGCTTAGGGTAGGTCATAAAATACTGAAACTGGACAGCAACAGAACTAGAGTGTCCCTTTGGGGTCCCCATCTTGTGGGCATGATGATATGGTAAAATTTCCAGTAAAAACCACTGGCCCAGGTAGGAGCTGCTGTAGGTGTTTTCCCATGCACAAGTACAAGAGGAAACACGCAGCTGCTGGGAAGTGGCAGGAGCCTGAGCACGACTCTGCTTGGCTGAAAAGGGGGCAGGCCAGAGGAAAAAAACCCTGCCTGATGGGCTTTGTCTGTGAGCCAATGGTTAGGACTTGCTTTTGTAAATATTTTTTTAAAATATATAGACACTCTTCAGCTACAAATTATAGTACAAGTGATTAAAATTTGCATTTTCTTTATTATGTCAATTATCTCTTTATTGAAGATTCTAATATCGTGAAATATTAGATTGTATATAGTGCTGATTATTAGCAATTTTAATAAAGAGATGTTTTGCTAGCAGTGGATTTAATAATGCTTAGTTTTCTATGTGTTCACATCCATTTATACTCTCAATAACATCACTTTTCTCATGTCCTCCTGATTTCTTCCATCTTCACCCTATTTCTTTCAGATCTTCTCTACAGTACTCTCAACTCTCTCACATGAGCACATACTGCTGCACAAGCGTTGACATGGTGCCATGAGACGTGTGTGTGCTGATTTCTTGGTTAATAAATGCAGGACAAAGAGGATCGATAACTATTGAGCTCATACTGCCATTTTGCCTTATTTCAGAGAAAGCAGAGGACTACAAATAAGGTTTTCATGTGTTTCTATAGTAAACATTTTTTCCCAAAAGTTCTAGGGATATCACATCTTGGACATCTCTATCTCCCCAACAAGACTGGTCAAAATTGACTGACTGGCTAAACACGGATTTGGGTGGAAAGAAGTATGGATTGACAACAGAATAACAGCACAGTCACACTAACCTTGTTCTCTTAAGGTATCAGGCTAAAAAGAAGTTTAAAAATACAGAATTTCTCTGTTCTGTTTGTAACCTTGTCCAATGTCCATTAAGACTTGTATGTCCCAATAACTATCTCAGACATACCTTTTCTCATAAATGACTGTGTTTGAATAGGCTAAGGGAGGGCTCAGCAGTTATTTACTATAAATCCCAGAGAGCAGCCCTGCACCACAGCTGTATCTTGGTGAACAGTGTAAGAGGAAATCTTGATGCAAGGAGACGCTTCTAGTGTAAGCAGTTGTCAGTGTACACTGTGGCACAGACAACCAGTGCCCAGAATTTTTTATTTCCCTCCTTTCTTCCTTCCTTCTTCCCTTTCTTCCTTTATTCTTCCCATTCTTCCTTCCCTCTCGCCCTCTCTCCTTTCCCTGCAAATTAGCTGTGAAAAATCTTGTAGTCAGGCTCATCCCAGAGGGAATGGAAAGGAAAAACAACATCCGTTTTCTTCTCTTAGCTCTGACACAGTAAGGAACAGTACTCATCAGGCTTGGAGAAAACAATATTTTGGCAGTATTTCCACCTCCGTCTGCTTATTGTCCTTAATGTGCTACCTTCAACTTAATTTTTAGCTCTTCCTGCAATCTACCTCCACATCCATCATTGACATTGACCTATTTCAGCTATTAACCAAATACACCCCTCTCTTAGTTAAAGGTCTTACAAATGTTTTCAGATCACTCAGAGCTCTGCTGGTTCCTCCAACACACCTACATATCCCCACAAGAGAGATTTCACTCCTACACTGCATCTCCTTCCAGATTCCTCATCCTACCTGAGCTTAACTGAGCAAGATGGGTACGGAGTACTCAGCTTTCTGCTCAGGCTGACCCGATGAAAGGTTAAATTAACTGTCTTGTAGGACAATGAATAACTTCCATTTGAGAGTAAAAGTTATTTGGAATGGATCAGTGAACAAATTTTGGCTCAGGCCTCAAGCATACACATGACCAAGGCCCCTGCTGCCTCCCCTTCCCCTCACTTTTTAATGAACTCTAAAGTGACTTGACAGAATAGAAAGCCAAAACCAGAACTCTAATCCTACATACATTAAAATAAAAAAGTCTAATTATTTGTTTCTCGCCTGCTTATAATAAGTAAGAATTTTAAGTAGCAATACTTAAGAAGCAACATTTTGGGATGCTGTACAGCAGTTCTCTAAGTTTGATTCACAAATGTATTTGTAATACTTTATGGACATATAGATTTTCTCCTTTAAGCAGTTAAAGTTATGGCAGACTTCTATTACAAGGAATTCAATTCAGGATCTTTTGCTCAAATATCCAGGAGAGAAAGGAATGTTTATAATCCTCTTTTATGTTCAAGGATTTACTTTGAAGGTCAGCATTTAAATGGGGATATAATCACAAACTTTGGAGCAGATAGGATTTCTGAAGATGGAAGAGTAATAATGCTGCCCACTCATAACAGGCTGCAGATCATATTCTTTTCTGAGCCTCTTTGCTTGATTTGGTTTGGAATTCCAATGAAAAAGTATCTTTCCTGATATTTTATATTTTGGACAGATGGTAAATGCCAGCGACAAGTTTGTAGGGTATTTCTACAGAGGATCTTACTAAGAAAAAGAAGTGAGAAAGCAAAGCAAACTTATGAATCGAAATCACAATAATGAGTTGTTCTAAATACAAATGAAAAATAATACCCATGTTACTGGTTTCACATAATAGACACTTGGTTGTTATTACTTTCGAAAAAATATATTTCCTGCTGGATCTGAAGAAACCTCAATATCAAGAAATCAAGACTACTACAAAATAAGACTATAGCAAAGAATAAAACCAAATCAGCTATGTTAAGAGTCATGAGAAAACGCTTGGAATTTTAAATTTGGGAAACCCTTTCATAAGGATTATAAAAATTATTCTTTGAATATTTAAAAATGACAACTGCCAGTCAAACACAGAATGTGTACTTGAAGGACTGGGCTTTGTCACAAACTTCAAATCAGAGGATGAAAAAAATCAAGGTCAAGTCCTGTATTGAAGTAGTTTGTACAGTTCAATATCATGATGGAATTGTTTCACTGTTCAGCAGACCAGCACTTTATTTCTGATCACTTAAAAGTTTAGCTCTGTGAAGGACTGTTTAGCAACAAATTCAAAATTAAATGGTAAAATGAAGTCCAGGGTTTCATTAAAAACAATATCTTCAAGTCTAACACTAAATCAGTTAAAACAAGGTTCTATTTCAGTGTAATTCCTTTTGCTAAGATGTGAACAAAATCCTGCCCAATTTATAGTGTGAACATTAGCATAAGGTTGGATGGCTTTTTCACTTTACAATTCCAGATGGAGATAAGAACTTTTACATCAGCTGAAGGATTGGTTCAATTACTACTGTGGTGTTACTTACCGCCATGAGCTTCTTTTAGTGCTCAAGAATGAAGCCAGAAATACAAAACCTGTGGGGCCAAAATATTAACAAGAGTGGAAACAGGATTTGTTGCAGGCATGTACAAATTGCAGAACTTGTATGAGCATCAGTGCAAACGGAAGGATCTACTCAGTTTTGTAAACTGAGGACTAACTTTTGGTTTTTATTTCACCATTGAATAGTTGCTAGTATCTCAGATTACCCTCTGGCTTTTCTTGAAGGGTTAAGGGTTAACATGAGATCAACACTTGGTGTTCATGCACTTGTGAATAACCCTTTAAATGAGCTTATTTACCTTTGAGGTTAATTATGCTGCTTTGGTGCTTGTCCCTAAGCAGTTCTCTTCCAGCTCTTCTTTTATTTCTTCCTCAAGAAAGAAACTTTGAGAACTTACTTTCCATGAGGATTCAATAAAAACATCCTTCCTGTTGCTTTGGTCACCCACATAGCAAAAAAGAAGTTAAACTGTTTGCTGACATATCTCTTATGGTTTGGGTCTGAGCTTTTGCTCTTGAGCCTGCTGCCAGAAGTTTGACTTGCACAGACAATACTTTGTGGGTGGTGACTTCACTGGGAATCAAGTGCCAAGAATTGGAGAAATGTCCTGTGTGCCATATCTGTGGTGATTAGGAAAGCATTACTGGATGCACGCTTTTAAAGTTACAACATATGTGCTTATTTTGTGGTAACCATGCAGTGGAAGAGAGCCGTTCTCTGGCCCCTAAACCCCTGCTTAGCTAATCATAAGGAAGGTTAGCAAATGCAGTATTTTTCTCATGACATTTCATAAACACAGGGTTTCAAAATGAATGTGGATGGAAAGGCCAATAATCCTTCTATCCCTTGTGATCTCCATAGAATTGTGGTTTGCCTGAACTGGCTGGAAGCTCAGAGTAATTATGTGGAAAGATCAGCACTGTTTAGAGAGCTAACATATCTGTATCAATTCCTATCTTACCTTTGACTCCTTTGGAAAATACAGATGAATCTTGATACATTAATTGCTAACAGATATATAAGGTCTATCCTAGCTCCAGATGTGGAATTTCTATTGATACCATTGATACTTCCCTACAAGGAATTTAGTTCACAGCCAGCCCTAAGAATGCAGAAATGGACACATAAACCAAAACCTACATAGAAGAAGTGAGTAGAAATTGAAGACTTAGAGATATTGATTGCTGTTTAGCCTGAGGATATCTGATTTACTCCTCCATATGCTACATCACATTATGAACACAAAGGTAAAAGGTCTAGTGAAAGTTGAGCAGTGATTCCAGGTAGAATAAACCATTCCAGTTTTGCTTTAGTACATTACTGAAAGTGATCTTTACTAGAGTATTTTTAACTAGAGTCTGGTACTTCATCACTAAAGTCCAGCAGAGTTTATTCATCAAACTGTTACGTACAGCTATCGTTGCCTTACTCTGACACTAGTCTTCTGGAAGCCTCAGTAACATTAAAAAGTAAATAGCAGTAGTGTGATGTTAATTTAGTTTTCAACTTTTTAAAATAAGCACATAAGAAATCCAAGTATTCTGCAAGAACTCATGTTATGCTTCCACGTTTTACAACAGTATTGTGCATGTAGAACCTTAACATTTGTTTATGTACTTAAAATTCACTATTTCAGTTCCTGTGTTTGTTATTATATCTGGGTCCCATTTCATTAAGGCAAACAAAACTCCAAAGAGTCCCTCTCTTGAAGAGCTTGAACAAACGCACCAAAAAGGGCTGGAGGGGAGGAAACACTGTTATAAGCTCATTACTGATGAAAAAGTAAGTCATAGAGAGGAAAAGGGTAAACTTTATTAATACTTAAGTGATATTCTGTCAAAAAGCCTCTTGAAAGTGAGTACGGTATGGGCTTTTAAATTGCTTGTGTGCTTTGGAAGACCTTATATTAGGGGAGCTGCACATACTGAGCTCAGAAATCCTCAGTTCCAGACTTGTACTTAAAGGACTAGTTTTATACCCTTACAGAAGCAGAATGAATGGATATGCACATTAAGTGCTCGGTTGCTCAAGCACTTTTGTCTGTAGCCTTAGAATTTTTCCTTCAAAAACTTGGGTTTTGTAAAGGTCCAGCCATCCTTCCTGCCAAGCTTCATAAATCTGTGCCTGAAAATGCTTGAACTGCCCTAAAATTTACAGCAAAAAATTTTTTCTATGTGCGTTATTTGTTGCAGAAGAGTGAAATTAGTCATGAGGAATGCACACACTGGCACTGCTCTGAATACTTCACTTAGCTTCAATAATTTTTTAAACCACTAAAAAAAAGAAGTGTTTTTCAATTTTTCTATGCTTCCTTTTTCACTGGTTCTACACCAGAATATTAGTGACAGATAAAAGAGTCTTCTGACAACTTTTGTATTTTGGTAATATTAGAAGGCAAGCTGTTTTGGGATGCTGGGTGGAAATACTTTGTAATGAGGACACACTTCATTCACAAGAAGGAAAATTATTTTCTGGGTGTTGAAAAAGTATTACAACTCCTGAGAACCTCTTCTCTTCATCATGCAACATGTAGATGTTCCTGGTCTGTTTGTACAGTGACAGCCCAGGCTTGTACTGAGAACACTGAATCTTCACTGGATAATTCCTTAAAATTTACAACCAAAAAAACTTTAGAAAGGTGCAATCTAAGAATGAAGATGAGTATTCTTCCTTTCTAAATATTCCAGAGGTTTTGGCTTGGTCAGATGCAATATTTTCCCTCGAGAATAACTTCGCAGACACTTTTCTGAATAGACAGCTTTTTACAAAATATTTTGTTGAAATTTCTGCTTTTCACCAGAAAACTTTAAAATGTTTGTTATTCTAGCAAAAAAATGATTCCTTGTCTCGAGAATTTGAGCAATAATAACACTATTATCTTTTCATTACTGTGTCCTTGGGTGGGGGGCGGGGGGAAGGAGAAAAAGGGATCAGTCTTCTAAATTTTAATCCCACCGTGTAAGATTTAGCAAAGTCTAAGCAAATTAGAATCTACAGAATTAGGATAAAATCTGCCCGTCTATTTAAGAAATGATATTATATCCCTAGTGTCCTATAAATTGCATGTAAATTGTTCTTCTTCCAGTTCCAAGTAAAAAGAAAAAGACACAAATGAATTTGTTTAGCCCACGGCATTAACAAAGGTTTTGGTTGGGTTTTTTGATATTTTTTTTGTTCCAAAGACCTGATGAACTATAAATTACTTTTTTGAGGCAGCCTGAAAAAGGGGTAAGTTTTCCTTTTGATTACTATTGCAGCACATGTGTGCTTCTGAAATGTCATCAGCAGAGTTTTGAATGTTGCAGTCTAGCCTGCCTTTACAAAAGAATTTTACAGTTCACTGCTATGCATTTTTTGGGAATACTTTTACATTCTTCGCCGTTACAGGAAAAAATATTCAAAGAAAGATGGCCTCGAAAATTTACCAAAGTATTTGTTCCAGCTTGTGCATGCCAATACCAGCTGTGAGGACTTCATACCACCGGAACAAAATAGGTGATTAAAAAAGAAGGTTAGAGACTAAAAATGAAAAAGTTGTAAAAGAAGCTCAAATGTCAAAGGCAGGATTATTGTACTATGCTTTGATTCTCGGGATTTATAGGGAAAGCATATGCCTAATTCCTTCCTGTGCTCAGTCCTTGTTTCATGCACATTTGCAACGAAGTTATTTTGAAAGAGATACCTGCTTTCTGTTCAGTAAGTATAAAGGGTTTTGTCAAATTGTGCTCTAAACTTTGCCAAGGGGACAGAGACCGGTTAAAACACAAACTATTGCTATGGTTGCGCACTGGGTAGGGGACAGGCTATACCATCCATATTAGACTGGATTAGCATCTATTATTTTAAATGTATTCAAATTATACTTGCTAAATGAGGAATGATAGATGGAGTGGGAATAAATTATGAAGGCTTTGAAAGCAGGGTCAATAATTAACATTTGATACAATAAGCAAGAGGGAGCAGAGATGCAAAAAGAAGAACAATATATCGTTAAAGTGATAGTCAGAAGAATCCTCTCTGCAGCTGCTTTCTGAGGAACATCAGCCTAAAAAACCTGCAGTCATCCAAGCAAGGAGGGATGATGCCGCAGTAAATGATGACAGCTTGGGCAAAACCTTTTATTAGATGTTTTTCCAGTGACTTGTATCTTGCTGTCTGTAGTAGCAGCATGCTGAAAAGTATTCTAAGGGCACAAAGTATTAGAAAGATAGCTGTAGAAACATTATATATATCTATATATATAGATAGAAAAGCTAAATGAAGTGTACTAACTAGACTGGTATAATCTAGTTTATGTTATTGGTTACACAGCTGTATGCACATTTTTAGCTTTTGTCTACTATCTTATGATCCATCAGGAAAAAATCTCAGCTACTTACATTAAGTAAAACATTGTCAGTCTGTGGCTTTTTGCTGTTCTTATTACAAAACACATACTGATAGACTTTACTGATAGCATAAGGGAAGCTCTGACAAATGAAGAAAAAGTTGGTAAGATACCTACTAAAACAGTACAACTATAATAATGAATAGCTGCTGTGTAGCCTCAAAATGTATTCAGCCAAATCGCCTCACCTTCACCTCTAGAAGCAAAAGTAATGGGAAGATAATCTCAGTGGATTTCTATGGCTATGTAAACACAATATTTTCCACACACTAAAATATTAAACAAGTTTTAGAAGATCTTTCTTCCATTTTCCTAACTCCCAAACAAATTTCACATTAATAAAATATTAATTTACAGAAGGGATAAAGAAAAGCAAAGCAAATAAAAGCTTTTTTCCACCTGTTGAAGGCTGTTAATAACGGATCGTTAAAAAAACTCCTGCTGGCCTATTTTTAATATTTATTTTTTTAAAATAAACTACAATACAAATCAAGACTTGCACTTTAATTCATCTGATAAAAATCAGTGTTTTGCAAAAGACTACCTAAAATCTCAAAATAAAATTACCAGAGGAGAAATAACTGTTTATAAACTAAAATTCTGCTCTGTGAAAAACAAGCAGGATATTCAACTCTATGTTGCACTGCTTAAAAACGTTTTGTTCAGCTCCTAGTCATGCAAAGCCGCACTATCAGTAACTTGTGTAGGAAACTCAAGCATGCAAGAACTGCATAATACAGGCTTCATTTAACTGTAGGTAGTCCTCTTGTTGTTAGTTTCATTTTACAATCCTAAGCAATTTTTTTTTTTATTTGTGCAACTTTTGCTGCCAAACTCAGTTGAGCAGGCATTTCATCAGAGGAAAATACGGTTGTTAATAAGGGTGAATGACAAAAGGATTAAAGTACAGAATTGAAAAGTTCTAAGTGGAAGCAAGAAACTCATGAAGCAATAAAAATAATTTTCTTATATACTAAGTTAATGACCCAGAGTTTAAAGACATTTAATGTCAGAATTTAGACAATCCTTACTGTATAATCTCACCTAACACTGACATTAAAGAAGCCATCGTCTGTTGTTGGCTCTGGTACAGTTTTCTTTTCTTTTCCAACAAAGACACTTGTCGAGTATTAGCCTGGGTGCAATGCATGTGTCAATACACAGTTGATACCTAAAACCCATCCAAGGAATTTGTAGAACTTCCAAGGTGCTCTAAATACAGAACTAGAGACAAAAATGGAGAAGCCAGTTTGGACTTGTTGACAATCCGTTCTCACTGACTGCAGAGAGAATCACCGTGGTTTTGGCTTCCACGTGGCTGCACAGAGGGTGAGTTAAAGCACAGGTTAGTTCAGCATAGCTAGGAAGCCATATGACAACTTTCCAGAAATCTGGCATATGATTTATCTGTGTTCTGCTTTGTTATCTAGTCTGCTGATACGAAAGCACACATACTGCAAAGAAACAAAGACTAAGATAAAATATCATGTGTCCTGGCCAATTAGTTTTCTCATCCACAGGGAAATAATTCACTTAAATCCAAACCTTTTGCACCTCTGCCATTTAAAAACAAACAGGCAAAATCTCAACCTCCTGCAGTTTACTGAATTCTGAAGCCTAGCAATGACTGATGTTTATTCGTGCACTAACTCTGTTGTCGAGATCAATACTGTAACTCTTGCAGGAACCACATTAACTTGACAGACTTTAAAGGATATTTCAAAGTTCACATATATCTTAGAATCCAATGTATATTTTTAAAATAAAAATATTTCTGTACATTGAAAATGTGACTTGCAGACCAGATGCAGACAAAATTATTTTAGCTTCAATGTATATGTACTTTTTCCCTAAAGGACATACAAAAGTCTGTCTGGGAATAGCACATAGTTACTGCTTCCTGCTTAGAGATGTAGCCTAGTAGCTGATTAGAGCAATAGGAAACATGAAAAGATCCTTCCAAGCGTTGAGAAAAATCCTCTATGTTTGTATGTGTGTTTAAAATTAAAATGCATGGAGCTTTCCAGATCAGCCAACACTGCAAAAGCTGGCAAGAAAAGTTCAAAAGTTCTTAATTTAGTAGAATTTGCTGCTTTTAGGCAATCCCTTAGCCACCTAGCAACAGCACAAAGGCTATAATTCTTGGAGACTTAAACTCACACTGGCTGAACAAGAGGGAAAATTGCAAACGTGCAAGATCGCTTGAGGACATTCTGACACCAGGGTGTCTTGTGGGTCAGCCTGAGTAGGCTACATATCAGGATGTAGCTACTACAGAATAGAAGACGTATGTCTTTCCTACAAAACTTATACAATAACACAGATTCTCAAATACAGACCTCCACCATCCCCATCTTTCCTGCCATCCTCAGCACAGGCCCACCTACATCACAATCTTCCTCACTGTAGTGAAAGTTCAAAGCTCTTATCAACATGCTTGATGGTATATAAGTTTTCCAAAAACCTCCCTTACAACTTTCGTGATACATTTTGTACTGTATTAGATACACCTGACCAGTAGCATCCAGGTACCTCCTACAGTGAGGGGTCTAGTGGTAAGCTGATTCTAGACAATGGAGTTTTGATACGCAGACATGCAGGTGTAATCTTAGGGTATGAGTATACCAATTTTCAAGCCAAGTACTGTCTCTAACTTTTATTTAAATCCAGGAAGACTGAGTCTGAAAGCAGATTGTTACTCAAGCTAAGTAAGACAATCTGAACCCAGACTGTGTTAATTATTGTTTGATTTCATTGATTTCATATAACCCTGAAGGTGTAGTGTTATTTAGGTGCCTACGAACAGATATACCCAAAGATGTTTTTAAATTTCTGTGGACAAAAGGCAGCCACATGAATGTGAAGGAGAGGGGGTTGTAGCACTAGAATCTTTGCAACTCTTTTGTTTATTCTTCCTTCATTGGTATGTAATTCTTCAATTGTTCCCTATTTTTCTCTCTTTTGAAAAGTATTTATTATTTTACAGAACAAACAATGTTGTGATTTAAAGCTTTTCATCTATGTTTCCTACTCTTCAGCATCTGGAGTTCGTAGGAGTAACCCTTCAGGGAGCCCTCCATACTTTGGCAAACACCCAATACCCAGCGTTAGTTCACATTGTCTCATGTAAAAATCTCTCAAATTATCTATCACTCAACAATTATCCTCTCCCACAGATACACTCCCCAGATCTTAAGCTTCTACCTATTGTAGACAAACATATTTCCTGAATTTTAAATGTAATAATACTTATAGTGCTGGGGTACAAGTCATTCTGAGGTAAAGGTGTACTGCACTTAGAATAATAAAAATCTCACTGTGGTTTCCTACACCTCACAGTTACTTCATTTTGCTTTGACTCTTTTTAAAGAGTGAATTGAAAATCAAAATAGAAATATAGGGTATTTATCAGAAAGGTTGAATGCTTTTAGCATCTGTCGTGGTTTGGGCCAAATTGGCCCAATCCGGTGGAACGACAGATGCTCTCTCTCTCCTGCTCCGCTTGGGAGGCAAGAAAGAGAGAGAAAAAGAGACTTAAGAGTTTAGAAGGATCTAAACTACTTTAATGAA
>VFFE01007519.1:1578802-1697137 GCA_008921705.1 Burhinus oedicnemus | reverse complement strand
ATGGGATGGAATACCCTTGTTGGTCAGTTTTGGGTCACCTGTCCTGTCCACTCCTCCCCGCAGGTGTGACCCCTCTACGCTTTTCCGCTTCCGACCCTCCAACGGGGCAAGTAACAAATTTGGCTGGCCTTGGTTGTTATAGCAATAAGTATAAGCAAGAGCCTCTCTGCATACCGTTCCTTGGCTTCAGCTATAAACATGGGTCTTATCACTCTGAGAGCGAACAGTTTTCTGCAAAACATGTTGTTAATTTCAGCAGTTAGAAGAGGCCTAGCTAAAAAGAAAAGTTATTGAACAAAATTGGTCCTGTTTTACCTCAAACCAGGACAGCATCTTAAGCACTACTGACGCTAAATTTTGTAGCGAGAGGAAATCCAACTAAGGACAAAATTTTTTCCATAAGCATTGTTATATGCTCAAGTGATTTTCATTTTATCTGCTAGATTATACTTATTGCCTATACCCGTCTCAATAAGATTATAGTATCTTCATATTAAAACAAATTATTTTGATCAGACTCAAAATATAATTCTCACTCTGATCTTGAGAGTTTCAGGGGGGTTGATAATGTATTAAATTCACCTTTTGAAAGGAAACATACAGTTACTTTTATTCCTAAAGTTAAGTGTCGGCTCCTCTCAACTTCAAAATCTTGCAAGAAAAGATTGTACATAATGTTCAACATGCTGTTTGATTTAGACATTGTCCCAGAAATTTCTTGCTGATTTTCTATACAGTTAAAAATATCCCCACTCAGCAAACCTATCATAAAGAGAAAATCTGAAGATACCTAGGTCACAGTTTGCTTTCCACCATGACCAATGGGCTATATCTAAACTACATCCTTCCATTATAAGTGCTATCCAGATTCTAGCAATGGGCCATTCAAGAGAGACTTTTTCCATTTGTCAGAGTAGTATTTCACCTCAGGAAGACAGAGAAAGACTGTAAGCTACTTTGCTTGTTTCCAGTTTTACAGATATCTTGAGCTTTAGTTTTCCCTACAAAAAAAAGACTAAAACCCAAGAGTTAAGTGTGAAAGTCTGATTTACATTTGAATCAGGTGCTAGAGATTTCTCAAAAACATGATCAGAAACATTTGTTGTGACATCAAGCTTTGGGTCTGTTCAGTAGTATCAGTTTAACTGAGTAAAATATCTGGCTTTCGATTACGTGCAGTTAAACTTTAAGTTACATAGAGACAACTTTGTTTTAGTTTTAGAATAAAGAAACTGAAAAAGACAGATTCCTTCTGAAGTCATTGGATTCAGCAATCAGCTGATTCAGACCACTCACAAGTGAACTTTCACAGGATGTCGCTGCCTCGCTGGAGATGGTGATAAACTGTACTGTATATTCGATTAGATTTGACAGAGATAAATGTTGTTTGGGGTTTTTTTATAATTTCTAGGAGTTGCAAACTGCATGAAGTAGTTGGCTTCAGTGTGATAAGTATAATCCTGGTAATAGTAGATAATAGTATAATCCTGACCTCAAGATTATATTATTATCTGCAAAGAGGAGGAAGAAGAGCAAAGGTCATAGTAACTGCTTCTAAATAGAAAAAGATAGTCAGTGTTTCTATTTGTAAAGAAATAAGTGATAATTTGCTCAATGGAAACATTCTTACTAGGTAAAACTTATTTGGGCAAATGTGTTTACTTTGAAATCACTTAGTACAACTGGGGAAAATGAAAAAAAAAAGTTAGACAAATTTGGCATATTTCTTCCCTTATGGAGGATCAGTATTTCCTGAATTCTCATATATGAAGAATTCAATGGATTTTACAATTCTTTTTTTACAGTTTATTTATGTTGTGAAATGATTGCTGAAAGCTCTTTGATCAGCATCAAAATTAAAAGCTGTTTCATTCCAACCATTAGAAAATAGACCAAATGCGTAAGATTTATGAATCTATGTTTCTGTCACACTGCACCATAATCTTTAGTGTTTGGGGGTGGGGGAGGAAAACAAACAAAAATGCATGCAGGACATATGAAATACACCACGACCTGAAGGGAAATCAACACTCTGGTTCTCCACAACAGCAGTTTTCTAGCATTATTTGGATATCCTGAAGATAGATAAGGAGTCACCATCTGAGTGGACTAAATGTCACAACCAGATTCAGTAGAAAACAAAATGCCTCAATGTAGAGACCCAGACTGTTGAATGAAATAATGCAGTTTGGACAGAGAAATAAAATCATAGGTGCAGGGCTGGTACAGGGAACACTAAAAGACAACGTACAGATTTCAGAAATATTTTAGGCTCTAAAGGAAGGGCTTTATACCTAGATTATGTATATGTTGATTCTTGTATGCTAGTTGTCTCCCTAATGCGGGGAAAAATAATGACAGACATTAATTAGTACTACTTGAATATATAAAATGCCACAAACCTCCAGGTGAGCTCAATTGACCATTTCATATGTCTGGCAAGAGCAAACACAAAAGGTGCAAACATGACAAATTTATTTTTAAATTAAAACACTTGAGAAAAAAACCCAAACAACCTATTCAATTGTTAGAAAAAAAAGACTCTAGTATCAACAAACATGCCTGAAATTTTATTGGGAGCCAGTTCTGTCTAGGTTGTGTTTCTATAGCTCTGATTACTGCTTTTTTATGAAATGGAATCAATATGCTACTGAAAAGTTCAATTTCCTCTGATGCATAGTGTTCTCTGGTCTCATACATATTCTTAATGACATCATGTTTGCCTTCTTTGGAAAAGGCTATGATGTTAGAAACATAGAAAGTCAAAAACCAACAGTATTATTGTATCAGGAACAGGCACCTTGATTTCATGAAACTTTTCTGAATAAGAAAGGATAAAGAGTAAACAGAAAATAATGTATGGAATGGAAACTAGGAAAGAGTTTTCTGTAAGCAAATCTTTAAAGGTGCATTTCCAGTAATATACTGTATATTTTCTTTCGCAACAAGCTGTGTCTCATTCATTCTGGAGAACAGAGATATTAACTTGTCTTCCCATTCCCAATTTTACCCAACTCAGCAACATGAATTTGTTATTTTATTTGCCTCAACATCACTGTTCAGATGGCACTTGGGTAATGGAAAGATACGAAAAAAAACTTCTCTGTGCTAGCTATGTATGTTTGTATATGTGTGTCCGTACAAGAATATGCCTTTGTCTTCATTTCCCAGAAGCCAAATCTTAGCATAACATTCCTTTTCGATGTCTCATCTTTTTGACTACTCATGATGGCTTTTGTTTTTATTCATGGTTATGTCCTTGTTCTATTCCTCCTCTATCTACGATTGCTTTTGTATGACTACCACTATCTTGAGTAGATACATAGGCTCTACATAGCTTTATCAATTTACCGAAGTCACCCTTGTTCAGTAAATCTAAAAGAAAATTCTTAGGAATGAAGTGAAATCAGTACAAATTTGCTTTGTTTCAACAGTTGATAATCTGCGGCGATTCAGCAGCAGCTACATCAGCAATCCTCCCTGTAACTGAGGTGGGAATCTCTGAGAGGCAGAACAAACAGCTGAAATGGAAACTGCCATCTTCTCCCAGTATAAACTCTCTTTACTCACAAATTGGGTGTGTCTATCTTGTCAGACTCTAGGCTTTGTATTTCCATCAAATCACAGGCTAGATGATTCCAAGCATTTTATTTTCTTAGGTGGAAATACTATTATCACTCCATTTTCATGACATACTGTGTGATATGGAAACAATCCCCTGACTTTTAGTTTTTAAAGATAACTTCCACTATCATTCCTCAAAAATCCAGTAAAGGAGTATATGTAAGAGTACATCCAAAGGCAAACATGATTAGAAAAAATCTCCTGCATTCCTCACTGGAAGACATTGCCTGGAGAGGATGTGGAATTTCCATCCTTTGGCATATATGATACCTGACTGGAAAAGGTATTGAATAAGTCTACTGTGGCATTACTTAAAGTTGCATGCCACCTTGTAGGGCTTCTCCTCAAAAATGTATTGTGTTTACAAGAAGTTAGTATTTTGAAGACGAAAACAGATTGTGAGAAAACATCTCAACTACCAAAAAAAAATTCTGTTTTTTTAATTTTTGTGGAGTACCCTTTGTTATTGTACCACTGGGGATAAAATACTTTATTTGCACATTAAAACAGACCATTTGTGGTTATAATAATGAGCTCATTCTAAAAACGAGAAGGAGAGAAGTAAAAAATAGACGACCAAATAGCCTGTAGCTTTTCTAAGGAGAATAAGCAAAAATCTCCTCCTCGGAATGAATTATTACCCTGTAAAATAAATTATTTTCTAAAACATAAAAGAAAAAGTAATCTTTTTCACTTTTATCACATAAAGCAAACTAACAAAATAATTCAGTTTCTATACTTTGGGCCAAATCAGCATTTAGACACACAGCTACAAAGATAAGGTTAATTAATTATCTATGTATAATGACTCCTTGAAATTCTAATCTCCATAGCTTGGTTAGCTAGATGGTACATATTCAATGTAATTTAAAAAGTGTTTAATGAAGATGTATTTCTAACTTATAACATGATTGTTTAATTACAGGCCAGTGAATGTAATTACATTTTTGGCTTAAGGATAGAGCCTTCTTACAGCTCAGACATTAATAAAAGCGCTCTCATTACACTCGTTAGTATTATTCAGTGTAACTGCTCTGAAATTTGGTATATTACATAGAAAATGTTTGTATAAAATAAAAGGAAAGACAAGCACTCTATTATGTTTATTACATGTGAGTTTTAGTACATTTTAAATGTGAATGTATTGTATTAATCTTGTCTAGATGGTATGAGAGTTAAAATTATGTATTATCAGTCTAGCAAAATATTCGTTTTCTGTTCTCAGGGTTTTTTTTCAGCACTAGTGCAATCTTTGAAGCCTCACCCTTCCACTTCAGTGCGTTACAAACATGCTTTTCCCAGCTTGCTCGTTCTCATCAGTATTCCTTTCTTATGTTTGCAGAGGTCTCAGTTAAAAAAAAAGTAAGACAAACATAAAACACCACTGGACAAACAATTGGGGAAAGTACACATATAGTCAAAGGAATAATTTTGAAATCAGACTATTGGAATTGCAAAAATTCTAGTCATTATTGCTCATGATTTACATGTGCAGCTACAGGAGCTGACTGCGAGCACTAGTCACTCAGCTGCACATCCGCTACAGAAGGGAACTCGGTCAGCACAAATAAGACTAATGTTTTGTGGAGTGAGAGTGGCCGTAGCGTTTCAGACTAAAGCTCCATCTAGTCTGGCAGCCAAAGAGGATACTCAGGAAGTAGTAAGAACAAGATGAACATATTTGATATGTGCCCCAAGCACTCTCCTGACCAAATAAGAGAAGCAAATGCAAATGGCTTTAAAACCTAACTCAGAAGTCAAATACCAGAGAGGATTAGGACGGCCATCAAGCTGTGTTTCCTTCAAGTAGGAAGCTATCACCTACAAAGCACCATTGCTCTGCATTTACTTGCAAACTCCCCCTGAGACCATCCACCACCATATCAGTTGTCCCATTCTCAAATACTGTGGCCTCTCACTGATGTTACTACAATCATTGTGCCCCAGTTAAGAAAAGCTGTTTTCAGTAGCATGAGCAGAAACGACAGCAACCTTATATACCAACCCTGTTACCCACTCCAATATATACTGAAATTTTATCTAGACTTGTTGTCTTTTCCACCTGTTCCACAGATATTTCTTCATAGGGGGATGTCTGAGCTCACCTTCCACCTTCTACCGATCCCTCTCAGTTACACACTACTGAAAGAAAGTCAGGTTGATGTCCTAAGTATTCAGTTTATGTATCTAAGCAACAATAGTGCATACGTATAAAAACATAAAGCATCAGAGAAACTTGAGAAGTACTAAATGTATAAAATCTACTATCAACTTCCAATCTCTTCAAATAGTTGATTTCTTTTGCCTAAGCAGCTACTGCAAACACACTGTTCCCATGCTGACGTATTAAACTACTTGGAGGAGTCTACACAGTTAACTACTTCAACCACTTTGCATTAAAAACAGAGAAAAACTCACCCCTTATCACCAAAAAAAATATTTTCCAGAGACTTCATTCTTTTCTATCAACATACCTCAAACTAAGTTAAGACGAGCAGCAATTTCAGTTTTTATAGGAGCGCGATGGAATATTGAAACAATGAAGCTTTGAGACCTGTCCAGACTTTTTTTGTGAAATCAATTTTCTCAGAGAGGCCAGAGACTTTTAAACTCCAGACTCAGATTTTGTTTTATAGAAACTACAACACAAGCATCGCAAGCGGAGGAAGATTAGAAACCATTGTGTAAGAAAAAATAGCAATAAAAAGATGTGTTAACAAATTTTCCCGTTGCCTACCGTGTCACTGAAGACTGTTAGTCAGACTCAGTGACTTTTACGATCACTGTAATCTCCACACAATTACCTCAGGGTGTGTAGGAAGACTCTCCTTCTCTGCCACTTCTGCGACAGGGCAGTATCCGTACTCTGCTCTTTTCAGGGGTTTCCTTCCTGTCCCACAGACTTCCGTCATTCTTACACGCTCTGCTTTTTCTCCTGACCTCCCCTGCAGTCTAGCAGAGCAGTTGCTCTCAAGAGAAGAAGATATTGCCACCTAAATCTATCATCCCTTTTTCAGGAAATTTAAGGTAAGAACTGAGAACAAACAGGTTAAAAAACCAGTGTCTTTTCCACATTAATTTCTAGGGTTTTCATTTTTTTTCCTAGGAAATGAAACTGGGATACTTCTACATTTTTTATCATTTAAGATACATTTTTATTCTTTTCTTTCTTTTCATAATGTTGACATGTGGGATTTTCAAATATACAGAAGCTTATCTTAGAAATGGCTAACTCTCCTGTTATTACATGTATGAGTAATTCCTTCAAAATACTATAAAGCCTTGAATGGTACCGATAGCAGACTGTTGATCTGGCTATTCCTTTTCTTCTCCATTTGCTGTTCTCCAGTCACATTCCTTACCAGCAGAGTTTTCAGAAAGCCGCTATTGCAACATGCACTACTCTTCTAGTATTCTTGAATAGAGATGACCTATTTCCCCAACAGAAGCATGCACAGCTCTTGGAGTTATGTTAGTCCATCAGGTAGGTCGTTTTCATTTCTGTGCCTTTGCTCCAATTACCTATGCATAGTGTCAGAATTCAATATCTTGTTTCGTATTGAATGCTGAGGGAAAGTATCCTATTTATTATTTTACTATCCCAACTATCTTTTATTTCTGTGGATAAAGAACACTTGCTAATTTGGTTTCCTTTCATTTGATAATCCTAACATAAGTCCAATTTTTATAATTCTCTTGTATCCCTAAAATCTCAGTTGCACCCCCAGTGCCTTGTCCCTACAAGCAATTTTCTTGTTGATCAGTGGTTTAGTCTGAGAATTGTAAACTCCCTGGCTATTCCCAATCCCTTTATCTTCTGCTAGCTATTCATTCCATTTCATCTACAACCTTCCCCTATATTTTTTGTCCCCTTTCTCTCTTTCTGTGTCCCAAGAAGTTTTGAAACAGCCACCTTAATGAAATTCCAAGCTTCTTGCAGAGACTTCTCTATTCTGCAATAGAGAAGGTTCTTTGGGAAATCTGCAAGTAATTAACAGTGTTTTCTGAGAGCTAAATCAAAGTACTCTATATGAAAGTGCCTGTATTTTCTGGGTATTTTATTTATCACGTCTTCAACCAGTAAAGGATAAATCTGTCTTGAAAGATACAAATTCTGCAATAACTGAAATTTTGTCAGCAGGCTTATTCATGTGAGTTTCCTAGAAACTAGGAGACAAACCTTAATGCCTGGTCTTGACTAAGATAGATACTCTGATAAAACAGTCACTTCTTTAGTAATTTGGCAAATGTTTTGGGCAAGATCTACTGAAGCACATGAAGGATAAAAGTATGATAATGTATAACATTGTTTTCTTTGCACTTTGAAAAATCTGTTGTAATATCCCAATGGGAAACAGAGTGATATCTTGTGTAAATGAATCCTTTCAGCTATACTGAGACACTTTCTAATGACTCCTACGTTCCACATCAGAATGGTATTCATTATTTGTTTTTCAGCATAGAATATTTCCAGAAAAATACAAGCATATGTTCAGCCCTTTGTTTGACATAAATGGAAAAACGTTACCCTCTTTCTCCAAATACATGCAAAAAATAACATTATAACAGAAATACATCACAAGTTCAGGTAAAGATGAGAACATGGGCTGCTGTAAATCTCATCTGAGGTACACAACACCTGCTGCATGTAAGGCATCATTTTACATCAAAGCATGTGTTGTTAAATGTTGATGTGAAACATGAGATACAGAAAATTTAAGGTGTCAGGCAAGCAGGTTTTCTCATGTAATGACAGATGAAAGTTACAGAAAATTCTATTTGATAAATAATATTTTTCTCAAAATGAAGTCAGCAACTGTAAATAAAAATAGCGTAGACATATAAAGACTTTTAAAAATACACTTCTATTGAATGTAATTTCAGTCAAAAATCAATCTCCAATGAAACTTACTGGCATAACGGAATGTCTTCTTTGATGATGCATCTCCCTCCATTTTTGCAGTATTCTTCAGGACAAACTGCAAATGTAAAAGTAAAAAATAAAATTTAAATTTCCTCCTCCTCGTTATATTTGTCATTGCCTGATTTTCAAAATGGTGGAATATTCATACGTGTCATTTTGGGTGCTTAACACTTCCAAAACCTGTTCATTTAGACCTTAACTTGGTGATATAAATGTCAAGTCATAAATATATTAAAGGCAATGTGCTCCTCTTGAACTTATAGAAATCCTGATGCTTCGGTTGAACAAGCTTCTAATTTTTCTCAAGTCAGAGTTTCATTTGACTCCAGAAAATGAGCTTTTGCCACTTACTTGATTTTCAAGCAAAAAGGAATGTACAAAATAAGAGCCAAAACCCATTTAATTCGTACCTGAGTTTACTTAATTATTAATAGCTTTTCTATAGGGGTGATGAACAGACACTCTTGTGTCACCAACCTTCTTATTAAAGATGTCCCAAATTTTAACACTTAGAATCACATTCTTATAAGAACTGGAAAAATTAGTCCTGAAAAGAGGAAAGGTGTTTAAGTAGAGGGGGATGTCAGTGATATACTGCTATCAACTTTTCACATCCCTTAACATGGATTTCCACATCATCAGATTTAGTTTTACTGAAGTTTACTTTTACACCCCTAGAGCAAGAAAAACTCAAAATCAAAAATGAATCACCTCAGTCTTCTTTAGTAAGAAAAAAACTGGTAAAATGCAAGTTAGACCTAAAGAATTAGTTCTCATTCTTTAACTTTTGAGTATATGCCCCATAAAATCGTTTGCTGAGACACATAAATGGTGCCATTCAGTGTGGACATCTCCAGTTTTAAGAGGAAATTGTGGAAAACAAATAACTTAAAACATGTGCTTTCTGACAAAATAGCGGAATATTTGTAATTTACTGTCATGCAAGTCTACTTCTATATTCTTCTACATGGAACTAATTACTGAATATATTCCTTTTAATTTAAAATACTTCTTATAACAAATTTACCAAGTATGTATTCCATATTTACCATGTATGTATTGTAAAATTAGTATTTTTTGATGTTAAAGTATGATTTCTTCTCTCACGTTAAAAAAAAAAAGTATAACAAACATATATAATGAACACAACATTTGTGGGCGAGTTTTGCACCCAGAGAAACCAGTGGATGCTTCCTACCAAGAAGTAAATGTAAAACTTTTTGTTTGTGAATAAACATTTAACATACTATAATGAATTATATTATTATAGTAAATACTATATATCGTGAACTTTACCACATAACTCACAATAAATTATAAAAACTAAGAGTTAAATTCTCAGCTAATGCTGAAGTCGGGAGAAACTCAAACTCAAAAAGGAAGCCTACAGAGAGTGGAAGCAAGGACAGGCAGGCTGGGAGGAATACAGAGAAATTCTCCGAGCAGCCAGGGATCAGGTCAGGAAAGCTAAAGCCTAGACAGAATTAAATCTGGCCAGGGACATCAAGGGCAACAAGAAGAGCTTCTACAGGTGTGTCAGCGGTAAAAGGAAGACTAGGGAAAATGTGGGCACTCCCAGGAAGGAAACAGGAGTCCTGGTCACCCAGGATATGGAGAAGGCTGAGGTACTCAACAACTTTTTTGCCTCAGTCTTCCCTGGCAAGGGCTCTAGCTGTGCTGTCCAAGTTGCAGAAGGCAAAGGCACGGACTGAGAGAATGAGGAACCATCCACTGTAGGACAAGATCAGGTACGGGACCATCTAAGGAACCCGAAGGTGCACAAGTCCATGGGACCTGACAAGATACATCCACAGGTCCTGAAGGAACCTGTGGATGAAGTTGCTAAGCCACTATCCATCATATTTGAGAAGTCATTGCAGTCCAGTGAAGCTCCCACTGACTGGAAAAGGGGAAACATAACCCCCATTTTTAAAAAGGAAAAAAAGATGACCCAGGGAATTACAGGCCGGTCAGTCTCATCTCTGTGCCTGGCAAGATCATGGAGCAGATCCTCCTGGAAATTCTGCTAAGGCACATGGGAAAAAAGGAGGTGATCGGTGACAGCCAACATGGCTTCACTAAGGGCAAATCGTGCCTGACAAATTTGGTGGCCTTCTCTGACAGTGTTACAGTGTTGGTGGATCAGGGGAGAGCAACAGACGTCATCTACCTGGATTTGTGCAAAGCATTTGACACCGTCCTGCACAACATCCTTGTCTCTAAATCAGAGATACATGGATTCGATGGATGGACTAATCAGTGGATAAGGAATCCATGGTCACACTCAAAGGGTTGCAGTCAATGGCTCAATGTCCAAATGGTGAGCAGTGATGAGTGGCATTGCTCAGGGGTTGGTGTTGGGACCGATCTGTTTAACATCTTTGGTGGTGACATGGACAGTGGGATTGAGTGCACCCTCAATAAGTTTGCCGGCAGCACCAGGCTGTGTGGTGTGGTTGACACACTGGAGGGAAGGGATGCCATCCAGAGGGACCTGGACAGGCTTGAGAAGTGGGCCTGTGCCAACCTCATGAAGTTCAACAAGGCCAAGTGCAAGGTCATGCACATGGGTCAGGGCAATCCCAAGCACAAATACAGTCTGGGAGGAGAATGGATTGAGAGCAGCCCTGAGGAGAAGGACTTGGGAGTGTTGGTGGATGAGAAGTTCAAGATGATCTGGCAATGTGCCCTTGAAGCCCAGAAAGCCAACCACATCCTGGGCTACATCAAAAGAAGTGTGGCCAGCAGGTTGAGGGAAGTGATTCTGACCCTCTACTCTGCTCTGGTGAGACCCCACCTGGAATACTGCATCCAGCTCTGCAGTCCTCAGCACAGGAATGACATGGACCTGTTGGAGTGGGTCCAGAGAGGCGCCACGAAGATAATCAGGGGGCTGGAGCACCTCTCCTATGAAGACAGGCTGAGAGAGTTGGGGTTGTTCAGCCTGGAGAAGAGAAGGCTCTGGGGAGACCTTATAGTGGCCTTCCAGTATATGAAAGGGGGCCTACAGAAAAGATGGAGAGGGACACTTTTATCAGGGACTGTAGTGATAGGACGAGTGGTAACAGTTTTAAACTGGAAGAGTGTAGATTTAGATTAGCTATGAGGAAGAAAGACTTTACTCTGAGAGTGGTGAGACACTAGAAGAGGTTGCCCAGAGAAATTGTGGATGTCCCATCCCTGGAAGTGTTCAAGGCCAGGCTGGATGGGGCTTTGAGCAACCTGGTCTAGGGGGAGGTGTCCCTGGCCATGGCAGGGGGTTTAGAACTAGATGGTCTTTAAGGTCTTATCCAACTCTAAGCATTCTATGATTCCATGATTTTACTGTTAACACAGAACTGGCCCAGGGTTAGTAACTGGCCTGGGGAAGAACTGCAATAACTCTGTGTTACTGAATGGGATGCTTTGAATCTAAATTTAATTACTTATATCATAATTTATTTTGTTGTTAGATTTTGTTAATAAAAATATGATTCAGATTGGATGTATATTATTATCCTGTTCTTAACTTTCCCCAGCATTTCCCTATTGCAAAACAAACCTGAATTTTGTGGGAAATGCACTGTGCCAAAACAAATGCTATATGTTTTGTTTTATTTTCCAACCTGGATTTCCATTACACTTAAAATAAAAACAAACCAGAAAAATCCTTAACTCAGTAATGTTGAGCTCATTTAAGTGGGTTAATCAGTTGGCTAAAATCAAGGGAGTACTTTAGTAGCATGTCACAGAGGCTTTTTTCTTTTAAACATGTGTTTATACCTTAAAAAACACCCCTTGCGATGAATTAACTAAGCATATTATTTTCCATCTTTTTCTCACTATTTTATCTGTGTCATACTTTCATCAGGAAAATGTAATGTGATTAAGTTTTAGCAGAGAGAACTCAGTCTAGTTTGAGAACTGCCTAAAGATTCAGTAAGAAATGACTATATGTTTTTGTTTCAAATGATATTTTTATGCAAAACTAAGTACCTGAACAGCTGGACTCATCAAGGCTGAAATCAGTGCAGTCTGCAATGCCATCACAACGCTGGGAGATTGCTACACATTGATTAGTTGACGCACATAACAAAGAACCATTGAAACAGTCTTTAATGGCTGAAACGAAAAGTAACATGACTGTTATTATCACCTATATTTCTTTTTCTCACTGTTAAAAAACTACTAGAAAACTTGATTTGTACTGTGGTATATGAACTTGGGTCTGTGTGACTTCTACAAGCTTTCATCTTCAAAGACATACAACTTTACTGTTGAGTAGATAAATAAATAAACAAAGAGCACAGATGTTACAGAAGCTGGATTTTCCCATGTTATATTTGTGAAGGAGAGGAGAGCATATTTACTTAAAACATTGAAAGAGTAAGCTGCAAAACCCCAATGAAAACCCATAAAAAGATATCACCAAACACAATCAACTCTCATTCATAACCTAATTGTAAAATGATGGAATTAATTTTTAAACACAAACCAAAAAATTGACATTATATAGTTTTCTTCTTTTACAAGAAACCAAATATTAAGAGACAGTTAACATATAAAAAGTAGAGAAATACTATACTGAAAAATCTAAACTTGTACACCTTTTTTATTCTTGGGCATTTCTATGTTTGTCCAGAAGAATTATGAGGGGTAAATCTTGCTGGAATCATGTAAGTCTTTGGGTACTGAATTATTCCTGAGTCACTGACCTACAGGATGCACCTTATGGTCCTGCAGACTCCTGTAGAGTATAACACCATTTTGTCATTCCCTCTCACACTATATTCTGTTACGCTACCTTGAACTATTTTTTTTTTAAGGTTTTTGTTTATGTAATTTAAGCTGAACTCTGTCAATAAGACATTAATGCAAATCAGAGGTCACTCTTCTGATTCCATCAGAATTAGATATATTCACATTAGCTTGTGAGTTTAGAGTGGGAGAAAGAATCTGGGAATATTAAAAATGGCCCACTGCAACACTTAAATTTCATAATACTTTCCTGTTCCTAGGTTCAAGAGCCAGTGTACACAGCAATAAGCCTCCCAGCCTGGATGGCCAGGCTTCTGTAGGATATATTTGTTTCACTGTTAGATATAATTTAAATCACTGGCCTTTATAGACTGCAAGAGCATGCTAAATTTAAAATACTGCAGTTCAATTTAGACCACAATAATGGAGGCAAATCTTACCAGTTTTGATCTTGCCAGTAAACTCTTGCCAGTTTTGATATTCTTTCAGAACTATGACATTACTCATGTGAGTAAGGGTTTGTGGGATCAAACCTTTTAATTACATGCCCTGACCATTTACTAAAGTCTGCAGACAAATCTGTAGAAGAATACTAGCAACTAAAGAGGAGCTTGCTTTTGTTTCCAATTTCAATTCACTTTTATGAGAACTTAAATTTCTGGCTGACTTTAAACTATCACTATATGGTTCTGCACATGTGTTTATATTAAAGTCTCTTTAATTGATTGGAAAAGTCTTGATATTGAACAGGGAATTTGCTGATAGTGACAGCAGGGTAAAACCAACAACAAGAACAACAAAATTTTCCCTTTCTGCTCTCCATTCCCTTGACCACTCAGTCTGGCGGAACAGGTTGTGGCAGACTGAAAAAACCCGGCAGATTACAGCATCATTCCACATTTGTAGCATGTCCTACCATCTATCTCTTATGATAGTCAGCTTTCCAGAAAGTAACTGATGGTTCTGTGCCCTCTGCTGCACTTTCCTAACCAAATAATAATCTCGTACTTATTTTGTGTGCAATCAGATCCAAATACTGGACACTCTTTGCAATTTGGGGGATGATGTCCCAATGGTATTTGAACCAGTTTTATAAGTGGTCATTTGCACACAAATACCCAGTCTGTAAACATAATTACATGTTCAAACTTCAACTGAAACAAAGTTGAAAATTTGACATAAACATATTCTTCTTATGTGCTTTAGACCTTCTTTGTGTACACATGTATTTTGAAGATGCTGTAAACTATATGGATATAGAGTACTGCTTATGGTTTGTCATATATATTATGACTAATAGAGAAATTCAGTTCCTGAGCTCTAACTTGCATTGAGTGTTGTGGTAAGAAAGGAAAGCGTCATTTAGGCCTTTATTATTTCCCCTACTCCCGGACTGGCTGCTAGACACGTACCTGAGGATAAGTCTGAAGAACTGCTAATTATTTTTGTTCCATTTGTATCTGTTGATCATTAAGGTGGTTTTGACATGTCCCTTTACCTTGAACAAGCTTATCGCACTGAGATTTCTGTACTACTTACAGAGGGAACGGTCATAGCAATGGAACTGACCACTGAATACTTTGCACAGTTCCAGCATTTAAGACAGAAAGGACAATAACACTAAGTTATTGGTGCCAAGGTAAAGAATGTTAAGAGCACATTTTAAAAATAATGTTATTTTTCTTCCTACATTGAAACTAAAATTAATATTGCTTACTCTTAACACAGTTACAAGCAGCTTCAAGTTTCTCCAACTAGTTATTCCTTACTTTCATGGGAGGCCTTCAAGTGTTTTTGGGGTAAAGATATTAAATGGAGGCATTAACATAGTGAAGATATGAAAGTGAAAATATCAGCTTTTTGTCTATATTTCATTTTCCAGGTCCAAACTAATCTGTAGAAAGGCTAAATATATCACAGCCCCTCTGAAAGTATATAATTTTTAATATTTACTAGGTATTTAAAATTTATCAGGACTACAACAGATAGTTTTTGGTGCACTACAGAGAACCGAGAAATCAATTTTTAGTCATTGCTGTTAGCACTTCAGTCAGATGGTGCTGGGGCCTGTGGAAAAGTAATGTATATACCTCATTGGTGCTAATACATTTATTTTACATCCTTAACATTGTAATCAGGCAAATTTTAAAAAAATTAAAAAATTAGATTAAATAGGTGAAATAAAGTACCCTTCACTAAAATTGACAGCAAGAAGAGTAGAACATCTATAGCTGGAAAACAATTCCTAGATTTTCTTGTTAAAACCATCAAGTGACAAAATCCACCACACTAGTAGGTATAAAACAGTATTAACATGATACTGTACAACCTAACTGCTGAGTGAACTCTACGGGAAATTCTGTCTGCATAAATCTGTAAGTCATGCAGAAAAGCATTTCTGTGGTAGAAATTGTGGCTGTAGTAGAGATCTGACTAATGTCTTTGTTTGCTTGTTTTTCTTTGTCTGGCCTTCTTTTGGGTTTTATACTTAATCTCTGCGAGATGCATTTTGACAACTGGTCTTCATCCCAGAAGAAAACTTTCTCAGATGAATTCCTGATATCAGAAGCCAGAACATTTCTGTCCATCTATTGTTACATTTAAATGAATGAAATTGCTAACGGACATGGCACACACAAAATGAAAGGTGCCAGTAATTCCTAAACTAAAATTTTCTAAATTCAGCAGGAAGAATTGATATGCACCAAGAAAGAAAAACAAAAAAACAAACCACAAAACTTTGCTACTTAAATACTACTCTGTGTTCATAACTACTTAGAAAAAACATTCAATTTCAATCTGAAATCTGTAAAAAAACTCCACTCCCAATCTGTATTATTATTACAGTACACATCGGCTGGAGTTACTAGCACAGCAATCGGTTTTATAGATTATGCAAATATTTCAATAAAATAAACAAAATTTGTGAGATATTTGCTTTTTCCCTCTCTGAATTTTCTCTCTTGGCAAACTTAAATGACATTTCACATGTTCAAAGTAGGCAGCTAGAGATGAAACACTGCACTCTCATGGCACATACATTTCAATGGGAGAATGAATGGTGACAGTAATCAGCTTTTCACTGATTCTATTCCAAGCTACTGCTAACCAATTACTTTTTCTTTGCTCTGCAACCAGTATCTTCTTCAGAGAAGAAACATGAGTCTCTGCTTCTGTATTCCCGTCTTGTGTTGTAAAAACTTACATGTTTGCATAGTCAAAAACAAATTTTGGAGTAACAATGTGATTACAGATTTGACTGTTGCCACCCAACTCAGAACCCCAAGGTGTGCAATATTTATGGAGGATTTTTGTTCTTTGAATAGACCAGGACTTAATTTCCCCTCGTTCCCTGGGCATTGTTTAGAAGTCAAAGGCACTGAAACAATATCTCACTTTTTTAGGGAATACTGATATTTGTTGAAATCTTGTGGTCTTAGGATTCTGGAATTTTAGAAGAACACATTAGCTGCTGTGGGCTGGGTTTGGGATGTACACGTACTAGGTTAGAGAAAAGAGGTCTCTAATAAAGGGCAAATTGAGGAGGAGGCAGGAATGAACGAAGGTTAATGAAGAGGGGTTTATAAGAATTTAAGGGCGTCTAGAATTTAAGGTAAAAGCTATCCCCAAAATCCTGCCTTTTGTAACAAAACCACTTCTAAACAAAAGTCCCTGGAAAGGCATGCACAGGTAGTCTGCAAAGTCCATGCCAGTTTTATAGAGTCATTTTTTAAAAGCAATGGCATGTGCAGTGGCCTGCATGTATGTTCAGTAGTTTTGATACAGATTATTAAAGAACTTGAATTTCTAGCCCACTGGAAACTGATAATTTACTAATTGTTTTTGTTATGATAAGGATGAAAAATAAAATTTTAAAAAACTTTTGCGGAATGAAAAGTTTAGGAAGAAATATCTTAATATGTAAAAAGCCTCTTTTTTTTCTGTGCAGCTAATTATTTTAGCCTTCCTGGAATGAAACATTTGATCTTAATTCATCTACCAATAATAATATTTTGAAATGGGCAGACACTCACTTTGTGTCTATCTGAAACTTCATGTTATCTCATTGCAGTTACAGAGTTCAAAATCTGTTGTCCTTGTATTTTGCTTGTGAGTCCTTTTCTGTGATTGGGGCAGACATTGCTACTACTGCATGAACAGACTTGATTTCAAAATCCTTAAAAGGTCAGGATTGCCTTGAATGTTACTGAATTATAGAACCGCAAAATTCTCTCTATCTGTTGTATTGTAATCAGAGATGAGGCAATGCCAATGCAGCCTAGTGATCTACAGAAAAAAAGTGGAAATGCTTCCCATTATTAACAGAAATACAATGCAAACAATTTTAAGTTTTTAATAAAGTTGATAGCCAGGGAATAAGAATGCATAAGTAAAATTATTTGCAAATGTAGAATGTCTCTCCAAGTAACATGTGATACAAATAGTATTTTTCTTGATGAGGGAATAGTGAATTTTACACTATACATCATTATGTTGCTCTTTTTCACATCGCTGTTTTAGGAAAGTAAGTTAACATGGCCTTAGCTGTTGCAAGGAAAGTAACTTACGGCAGCCAACTTCATCTTCGTTAAGGTGGCAGTCAGGCACACCATCACATTTCAGGAGGGACGGGATACAGCCTTTGGAGGGACACAGGAACTCTGTTTGCTTGCAGAAGCCTGGAGACACGGTGGTAGGCATCTCCGTGGGACAGTTCATTTCATCACTTCCATCCATGCAGTCTTCAGCCCCATTGCATTTTGCAGCGAGGGGCAAGCACTGCTGCACATATGCACATGTGAACTGGTCACTGGTGCAAGTTGGAGGGTGTGGATCAGCTGATCCTACAAGAAAAAAAGGAATATTTATTGATTATTTTCTTTCAGTAGTCATCCATACTGCCTTTGAGATGTACATAGGGACTGCTGGGAAGGCAGCTGATTAGTTAAAGAAAGTTAAAGAAAACACTAGACAAAAGTATCCAGGGTACAACTGAAAAAATGCATTTTTAAATTTCAGACAGCTGACAAAAGAAGAAATATCCCATGCTTACTTGCATTGCTGGAAAAAAATACTGGAAAATACTTTTTGTGATCATTTCTACAAATAAATTTGTCTCAGGCACTCAGGTCCCTCTTTCTTCCTGTAAAAATCATTGCAACTGAATTTTGTCAGCAGAAGCATCAGAACTCTTTGTGGAAACTGAATTCTAAGAAGCCGGCTGTGCTCACACTGTGTTCTTCACACCAACAGTGTCTCCTGTGGGAGCAATGTGATGGATTCCTGTAATTTCTGTTTTATGTGAGAAAAATCTCCAGAATTTGACTCTAAGTATCTAATCTTTTCCAGGTCAATTTGCAGCAGGTAAGTAAAGAAAAGAATATTATGATTGTTAGAGACAAGGAAAGACAAATTAATGTCACCACTTCTGTAAAAGGCAGGAGGAGTTTTGCTGTTGACTTGGGCTGAAGCAGAGCAGATCAAGTGCAAAAGTTTGTGGCTGGTGAAATGGTTGCAAGCATTGCTCTCTGACCTCAGGAGTCAAATGGTACCACTGCATTAAGGCGTGACACGCTGTAGGGGGATACATGGATTTTAGCATTATTTTACTACTGTTAGTCCGCTGGGCATAGCGGTATGTTTGTGTACTCTGTGATATCAGCCTGGGGCTTTACAGCAGGAGAACTTTGCTGAAACATGCTTATTTTCTAAAATACCTGCATCATGAATAACAAAACCATTTTGTACAAAAGATGAACTGCTAATGCATTCAGATAAACAGAATAGTGGTATTATTTTACTATGTAGTTCGTTGTGAAAAAGTTATAAGGACAAAGAGCTTAAAGTGCTGTCTAACATTGACCATTGCTAGCTTAGCAATTTTTGATTTTCATGTTGACTTTATGTCAGAAAATCATAATTGAAAAGCTTCATACAATAGAATATTCCTGACATCATTTCATACCACTAGTGTTGTTAAATTCTGTCGTGCTACTACAAAAATGTATTTCATACACTGGACATAATCTAGACATAAAACAACAATAATGGATTTTGACACTGTGAAAATAGTAACCTGCTGATCTTTTGGCTTGTTTGTATTCAGAATTACACCATAAATCCCTCAAAAACATGTATTTTTAAATGGGATTGAAAGGATTGCACTTTCATGATATGTCTTATAAATGCATTAGTCTCAAAAAAATTATTTTCATTTATAGTACTTCAAAAGGCTTATGAAATGTCTTTAGATAGATGATTATAGACATCTAAATCATACAGTTATATTTTTGAACAAATTCAAAGTAATTTAGATTTTGCATTTTTTTCTACTTTTTTCCCATATTTAACAGATATTTAATAATAGTAGCACATAAAGATGTTGGGATTGGGTTCGTCATGAAGAATTTGTATATAAGGCCATGATTCTGCCAAGATACCAATGCAATGCATGGAAAGTTCTTGGGAGAACATATTTCTTTATTGATATAAAACCAGTATTGTTAAACATAGAACAAATCTTACGCAATAGATTTTTTTAAAAAAATGAATGATTTTATATTTTTGGTTTGCACTTGCTCTGGAAAAAAAAAAGGTACATTATATTAGATAACATTGTTTTTTCCTTCTGTTACATCTGACCCTTTTTCTCACAGTGCCTAGGGGCCATTTAGGCAGTGCAAATGAGTTAAGCTGTAGTCAGTTCCACTTAGGCACGCAGTTTTGCCATTGCGGTCCAGTTTTTGTTTTCCTGTGTTTGTTGTGATACAGTGGAAATTAACCCCACACATTTCCAAGATAGTTGACTTTCCTATGGTCACTTGTTTATGTTGCAGGAAAGATTGCATTTACAGTCTATTTGCGAGCATTTTTGACCCAGTTTAATCCTCTGTACCTGTCCTGTTCGTGATACGTTTGCTAACAGATTTCTACCCAACTTTGTTCTGAAAATTGAAATCCTCTCTTAAAATCAATAATGCTTGAATATGTTGCTTGTTATGAATCTAGTCTTGAGTGGTAAACCATCTTCGGGCTACTGATCAGTTTAGCCTTATGGTCCCACCCATAAAGCACTTCTGCCTGTAAATGATCCGATACTAAATTCAGTAGTTAGGCAAATGTTTGAATGCTTTATTGAACAGGACATTAATTTTTTTATTATTATTTTCTATCATGATTCCCTATTGTTGTTAGAAAATAATGCGTAGAAAGAGGTTATTATTTTAGAGTGTGCAATATTCACTGAGAGCAGTGAAGAAGTCTCCAATTCGTGCTTGAGGTTAAATCAGGGGTAAGGTTAACCAGGGGTCTTGTTGAGGTCTGTTTTATGTTTTTAGTGCATTAATAAAAATCCAAAGTGATACTCTGAAATCAGCAAAAGCATTTTAGATCAGAACAATAAATAAGATGAGAATATACCTTGAAGATCGTAAGAATATCACCTTGCTTATTAACTCACTTTATGTATTACTTCACATCTGTTAGCTTTCAGGTGCAATATGAAAATCTAGATGACATTCTATAAAATTTTATGATTGCTGTTATCCGCCAAAACTGTACACCCAAGTTCAATCTATTTTCTTTAAATAAAGTAGGTTATAAATGCATTTCTTAATTATCAATTAAATGTGCCTGGTAAAAATTTTGAAAATTTATAAAACATTAATTTGTCTATAGCTAACGTTTAAAACTGACTAATCAGAAAATCATTAACTAATTCAAACTGAAATCTCAAGCAACATGTTAATTCAAAATTAATTACTTGCATTCAAAGCTACTATCTATGTAATTATTTATATTAAACTCATCATTGCAGTATCTGTTACTGACATGTTTCATTCTAAAGAGTGGCAATATTCATTCTGTTTTCTTGCCACTGGGAAGAATCGAACTAAAATGTTATCACTGCAATGTGGTTTGCAGTGAAAAATGAGCTTGCACTAATGAGAGGTTCATCATAAATACCTTCCATTGTGCTGAGTTACGCAGTGGTGTACACATGACTCAGTTGCAGAAACTAAGTTTACACGTACACATGAATACTATATCCACTTATGTAGATGTATATGAAGGTTATGTAAACAGCAGAAGCTGAAGTGTCTTTTTTCAATGCAAATTCAACTATCCGTTTGTGGCCCACAGGCCATTTCAGTCACTTAAAATCATTAGATTCTACAGTCTAGCATGCCAAAAGAATGTCTCCCTCACCTTTTGCCAAATGCAGGAAAGATACTCCCAACCCAGCACTCATCTCCTGAGTGTTGTGCGGCTCTCATTCCCAGACCACGTTCAGGAGTGGAGGAGATATTGTACAGGTTACTTTTTTAAAAGCAGTATCTATTTGAAGCTGTTTAAGGATCTGGAGATAAATCTACTGAAAATGATGTGTTCTAAGGAACACAGGATAAAAGATTGGCTTTCTGTATCCAGGCTGCACGATCACTGAAAAACAGGACTGGAGATCCTCAGGGATATATTCCGTATTTTCACACAGATAAAAAGCAAACTAATCAAAAACAGTTTCAGAGAAAATAACCTCTGCTCTGAGGAACACTGAGTCTGGATTTAGATCTGCATGAAAAACAGCAGCAAATTGTTGATGTTCCATTATACCTAAAGGAATCATGAGGACATGTCTTTATTTATTTTACTTTGCACTCAGTGTTTTATTTTACACTTTATTTTACCTTGCATGTGGCAAATAACCAAAATTAAAGAAAGCATTTAAAAATGTGCATATAAGGTCTACTTATACATCATAAAAAAGATATTTTAATCAGGTCCTAGAAAATTACATTTTAGTTCAGTCCTAATCCTTTCTGAAATCTACGCATGCAGCTGTGTAGGATGAGTTATGACCTAAGGACCAAGAAGTGCTCCCCTACAAGCATCCTTACATTTTGAAGAGAAATTAGGTAGTTGAGATAGGTACAAAAAAAGGAAAAATCAGACCAGTGTGTAAAGCAAAACAAATTTGATATGCACTGCTTCATGAAATGCAATAACCACATATACCTGTATTTCATTGTTGTCAGATAAAATGCATGCTTTTAGATACATTTTTATTTCAATGTGCTAACTATCAAAACATCTGTTACACTAAATAGAGCTCGTGAGCTGATGTTTTGGGAGTAAGGAGCTTTTACATTATGAAAAGCGTTAAGTCAATAAGTGCTCATCATCAAGGACATATATTTGTGGAATAGGGGTTTGTTAAAGGCTTACTGTTGTTTGATGAACATTTTCTGTACACATACGCTTTGTTATACTATTGCCTTTGTCATCCATGGAGTATGCTGATCCTGTTTCCTTACTGTATGCCAAACTTCATAGGTTGGCACTGTAAACATTTTGCCCATGAATCACAAGAATTTAGTCACGGGAAACCACAGAACTGCTGTTACCAGAATGTTGAGATAAAATAAATGTTTGTATTACAGTCGTTAGCACCGCCAGAAATGCACAAACATGCTTAATTTAAGTGAAACAACACCTCCATGCTATCCTTTCTGCCTTTCCCATTCACACACCAAGATCTCTGGTGCAGAGTAGGTCTCCATTTATATTTATTTATCACCTGTGACAGTGAATTCTAATTAAGACTAGTAGACATCGGCATTAAAGCCAACACCAGGAAGCATGAAATAAAGTCACCACATGCTATTACACAGCATTAACTCAGTCGTATCAGAGCTTGCTCTAAAGCCCATTTAGGTAAATGGGACGACTCATATTGATTTTAATGGGCCTTGCATCAGACCCTTGAAAACTAACAACCTGTCTGATATATTTGCATAAGTAATTTGCCTACTAAATCTAATAAAAACAGTGGACCTATTAACTGTAGCTAAAAGAGGCCAGAAATAACCCCCTCCAACAGTTTTCATTAGACAAGAGTATAAATTAATTACAGGTCCTATCCAATGCATTAATTAAGTTGAAATAAGTGGCAGTCCTCACTTTCGTTTCAGTAAACATTGGATCAGGGCATGAAATCAGCCCATTCAAGGTGGCTGCAAGGAAATAGCCTTATTAAAAAAAATTCATCGGCCTAAAGTTTTCCAAATAGATTAATAAACTGTCCGCGAGTCTTTATCAGTGTCCATAAAGCTTCTGCTAGAAAATAAAATGTTAATTTCAAAGCTTGTAAAAAGACAGAAGGAGGGGAAGTTGAGTCTGGCCAATTGGATCTTTGAATCTCTTCCCCTTGTGAGAACACAGAAGTGCAGGACAGGGTGCTGAAAAGGATCCCAGAGACCCTGTTACAAAGCCAGAATTAACAAAAACAGAACTTGGCCAAATGACTTCAGAGTTTTATATGTCTGGGCAGAATTGTGCAGAATTTATTTTAAATGATCGCAGTTTGCTAACATACAAACATAACGTAAACCAGACAGGTTTACTGCCAGTAAAATCAAGCTATGATTTATAGTTTCCACTCAGAGAACTACTGCTTCTGGCTGGAACACACCAACTACCCGTGACAGAAATATGGCAATATTTGCCATATTTCTGCTAAGAACAGTCCAGGAATTGCTAGCTATACCTGCTATTGTAATGGATTTATTTACTTGTTTATTTATTAAGGGCAATGAAGAACTGGAGAAGCTGTGAAGCTTTAGTTTCCAATAAAACAAGGTGGGCTGGACTACAGAACAGGTTGAGTGGAGAAAAAAGCAGTTTCCTGGAATCAGTACATTTTCACAGGTGGGCCGGGAGCACAATACTATGCTAAATCTTTTATTTCTCCAATTCTAAAGAAAAGTAGCTTCTACAGGTACAGATTTATCATCGACTGAGAAGAAAACTTTGGTAAGCTCTGTATAATTTCTGAGAAAAATCTGAGCTTGCGATTTACTCTTATTGAGGAAACAGTAAGTTTTACATAATGAAGAATCTGAGAATTTTCTTCTCTCCAAGATAGTATCATGAAATTATTTCATTCCAAAAATGATTTCTCTCTATCCCTCCAAGGAAATATGTTGATTTTTATGAACAAACTTAACAAGACAAAATATCATCTCTGTGCTTTGAGGCTTGCTTGGGTTTTTTTTGGTGTAAACAGATGGGTTTTGGAGGTTCAATATTAATGAAATTATTTTAATATACTATTAATAAATCCAAAGATTTTTAATTTCCCAAAGGCATCTAGCTTGAATCAGAAGATTTCAGTATTCTGTACAGATATAAGAAAGCAGACAGAAATGGAAAGATTTGGACCAAGTTATTGTATCTATTTATTTAAACATACATTACATAATTGCATTCAGGACCTGCCACTAATTGTGATAGTTTATTTAGTGTAACTATCCTACCCTAAAATTATTCCCAATTTGCCTTCTTGTGAAATCCATTAAAAATTGTGGCTTCAACACCAGCTAGGTCTGTGCACTGGAAGATACTGAAATAGGCTGAAGAATCTCTCTAAGGCACTATGCACTGGATCATAATTTTTACTCTTTAAAAATGCAGAAATGCCCTATCTCTGCCAAGTGATAAGGATCTAAACTGTATTCTGATTAACTTTAGGGAGAAACTAATTAACTAGAGACACTATTCACAAATATCCCCAGAATCCTCAGTCTTCTATCACTACTAACCTTGCTTTCCTCTCCCCCTCCTTTGTTTTCACAGGCAGCCTCCCCCAACAGCTCCCCCAAATCATCTCTTGCCCTTGAGGAAAGAAACTCCCTGAGCTCTCAACCTAAGAGAGATTTCTGCTTCACTGCAAGCATGAGCAGACAAGCTAACAGTGATTCCCCTGGCTCTGCAACTTAAACAAATCAGAAGTTAAGTCTCTGCAGAGTTTTTGCCTGTGTTCTAACAGTGTAGTATCAGCGACTCAGGCAGTTAACCCTTCCAATATCTCCTGCGTTCAGGCTCTGGGTATTTCAAAGACGGATCATTGACCTCGTCTAAGCCTTTGTCAGGTGAGTTCTGTTCCTCTGCAGAAATTTCTCACTGTTGCTTCGCACGCACACACGCACACTGGCACGCACACAGGCACGCACACTGGCATGTACACCGGCACGCACATCCTTCAACAAGACTCTGCACCACTGGGCTGGTTTTTTCACAAACAACATAGAAACATCCACTGGACTTTTGGGTTGTTGTCTCTTAATTAGATACAGGTTTCAGTTATGCTTTTGTTATAAGATCTAGTGAAATGGGATCTACCAAAAGTGCCAGAGAGCACATAAAATTATCTGGATGGTGTCTAGGCTGCTTGGTTATTTGGCTAGTTTGCCCATAATGCTTTTGCTGGCCAGCCAGTTTAGGGTCTGTACAGGAAAAACATTTCGGCCATTTCATATTTTGCTTTTTGTTTCAATTCAGGATTCTTTATTTTTATGACTCTGAAAAAAAAAGTTTTGGACATTTCCAATCTGATACCCAAAATTATAGAGGTTATTTTATTTCATTCTCTTTTTAGTTGACAGGTAGATAGTATTATGCAATAAGAAGTAATTATGGAGGTATTTATCAAATATTTTTGAAATATTTGGACACTGTAGCTGCATACTGTATAGAAAACCTCTTCATAAAGATAAATAATTCTACATTCAGAGGTGTATCTGAATAATGTACATGGAGAAAAAATATTGTTATCTCTCATCGGGCATTTCTCTGTACTGGAAAAAGCAGAGGGTGCTTGGAGTAAAATAGTACTTAATATGATTAAAGATTATGTCATTGTATATAAACACACAGATCCTGTTGCAAAGGAAATGGAGTCTAGGGCAGGAAGAACAGGAAAGGTTTATATACAATCAGGATTCAAATTGTGTGTTCCATGAAGCAGAGAAAAAATAGGGAGTAAAAGTCTTCAATTTATGTTATAAGAGAAAAAAATAAATAATAACTAGCCAAGATTTTGTGAAATTAGCATTCTCAGGCATTGTAGCTTTGTTCTGTGGTTTCTAATCTGAAATCACAAGGGGATTGACACCTGAAGAATGGTTGTTCATTGTTTTCTGAAAATTATATACCTTCAAGATACCATATAGAACCTAAAATTATAGTAGCTCAGACTAATGATTGATTTTGAAAACCTTGACCAGTGACCATTAGCTCATTATCTACATATATTTTTTTTCCTATTTTTTTCTTTATGATATCTATGCTACATGGAAATAGTATTTATAGTCACTATTCTTTTACTAAGTTACTTCAATGAAAAAGACTTAGAAATGATCTTCATTCTGCTGTGTTTTAATTCTAAACATTCATATGAGACAGTTTGTATTAGAAGACGTCAGTGATAAAGTCCATTCCTTTCCACCTTGAACAAAGAGAATGGTCTGTAGCTCTGGCCCTTTTGCACACTCTCCTTCTCAGCTTGGTGCCTGAACCTGCACCTTTCATACATTTTGGTATGATATTGCACATTGATAAAGGCCTACTTCTGCTGTTGTTTGGAGGTCAATGGAAATTGTTTTGCTCTGAAGGAATATCAGGATTGGGTCTGTCAGGCATACATCTGTTGTGAGATCTGAAATTGCAATATGGAGAAGTCTTGAAGAAACCATACCCACCAGAGAGAAGAGACAATCACCAAGATTTAAATAAAATTTTTATACATTTCAAGACCTAAATAAGAAAGCACCATACAGTTATTCTGTTCATGAAGATAAGCGTAGATTCATACAAGTATTAGCATATAATTTAATTCCTGAATATTAAAAATTTCCCTGGTGTTAAAGGGGAACTGACAAGTTCAAGGTAAAAAAGCCCTGAGGATCACTATTCTGAGACTACGTACAGCTCAGGAAGACTCTGAATTACAAGTGGCTGGCAATAGGGAATGTATCAGGGGAAAACAGTATGTGTAGTTCCCCTTTTCTTATACTCTTCCCCAGGTGTCATTAACTGTTTGAGACAGGTTATATTGCTAGCTGCACCTTTTCCTTAATTACTATGGCTGACCTGAAGTTCTAAGCATATCTATCCTAAATTTTGTGACTGAAGTATAATTGCCTTTGTCCCAGCACTTCTTTGCAATACCAGCTCTTCTAAAAAGTTAGGAAAAGTGATCTATAGGAATGGATCTGGCTATCTCTCATGGGTGTCTTATGATGGCTTGAAGGAATTGAAGATTCAGTTTCTGGAGGATATTAGTTTTTAGGGTAGCAGGAAGCCTTTGTGTGCATTTTTTAAAAAAACCTTTAAAGTACTAGGTTGCTTGGGCTTGAATTTAGAGCCAAATCCATTCTTGTCATTCACAGATTCTAATTTGTTTCTTTTATTTGTTTCTTCATGACAAGTGAAAGCTTGCTCAATGTAAGGATTATTTAAAGCCCTTACAACAGGTCTAGTTTGTGTTTTTCTACAGACTAATGGGAAGACTTGGATGAGTTATGGCACGTCAAAGCAAACTTTTCACCTAAGTGAAAGCTGTCAATAATCACTGAAAATTTTACTGCACTTCAATACCTAAATGGCAAATGTGACCCTGTTGGTGGTAATGTTCAGTGAAGTCAAGAACTATGACGACATTAGAAAAAAACAATCCACAGCATTCTGGGAAATACCATTGGTTTTTGCACAATTCCGCCATGCTCTGATGTTAGAGACAACGTATCCTGTCTGTGCTGAGTGTGTTGCATTATTTGAGTTGCCCTTTATCTTCAGTGTATCCTTCCATAATGATATTATCTACAGCAGACAAATTTTCCAGGTGAAAGTGAAATGCAGTAGGGTGTGGGGGGAAATTTGTAACACTGTCAGTCCTTTCTCATGTGTTAAGTTGATAGGCTAAAAAGACTTTTTTAAAAAATGTTTTGTAAAGAAAGAAGAAAGAAATGGATGAAAAAGAGAAGCACAGGAGTAGAAAAGGCTTTAAAATAAAATGATGCAGGATGATAAAAAGTAGTTCACAAAACAGAAGAAGGAAAATACTTCAGATAGCACTGAGCGGCTGCAGGAAGTAAACTATGAAAGCAAACATAAGCTAAAAAAAGAAATGACAAAATACGTAATGATAAGGAAAGGTGGAGTAGAAGATTATTTTCTTCAAATTGTTAATTATTTTACTAAGCAATGTTAATACTGAACTGGTGATAAACACTGAAAGCAGTGACTGATGGTGGAAAAGCATATACTGGTTTCTCAAACACTCTAGAGCCTAGGGCACTGCATGTTTGCACTCCTGTTTATACCCAAGATGCAGCCCAAATATTCATCTTAAAGTGTCGATACTATTCTTTTTGAATAAACCAAAACATAAAGCAATTGCTTAAAGCAGTACTATATAGAAGTGTAAGTTCACAAAGAGCTGTCGCTAAAGAGGGGCTAGCAGGTAACTTCACTGCGTGAAAGGGCTGGAGTAGCAGTCAGTGCTGACTCTGTACTGAGATTTAGCTTCTTCCAGCAGATCTCCATAAGCACAAATATTTTTCTTGGGTGATCTCTGGAAGACATCACAAAATATATTTACTATTTATTTGTTTCTTGAGAATACTCTTCTGATACATAAAAACACTATGTAACTAGTACCTCACTATTTAAATTACACAGACTTTGTCCATCCAGTTTACTTCTCCAGTAATGCGTGAGTGACGAAACATTAACATTCTGATTTATATAAGCAGAAAAATATTTGGGTCTTAGGCATCTTTGGGTTAATGCTGGGATTTAAATTAAGTAGAAGTAGAAATTTTAAGAATTTCTGTGATGCCTCCTGTTTCAGCTGAACTAGAAAATAGTATGAGACAGGTATTAGTGAATGCAAAATCTTATTCAATACTTTGGTATTCTTGGTCCATCCGAAACTAGAAATAGAAAGGTTTTTAACTTTTATTTTTTAAAAAATAAAGTCATTAAAAAAATCAAGGTATTACTTAAAAGTTTAAAAAAGGTGGTTAGAACTGAGTAACACTAGATTCTTTGGTCCCTAAGGTACGCTAATTCCAGTAATATAAGATCTCCACACAACTTTTTTAGCAGAAAATAAAGGACCTTGAAAAGTAGTAAGAGTGCACCTCATTTAGCAGATGATTCTGAACTAAGCTAGGTCCTGTGCCACTGGTGGCTGGCACTGCAGCTCTTTCCATGCATGGGCATCAGCTAGAAGCTACTTCCGCAGTAGGCCAGGGACTAGCTTGACCACACTTTTTTAAAATGTTCAGAAATATTCTTGGATCTGTAGAAACTCTCATGGCTAATGAGGGCTGGCTACTTAAAAATAAATAAAAACCTCATCAGAATTAGAGCTCCTGGTAATGCTTTATTACTTCGAGCTCCCAACCAGCTAAATTGTGATTGCTTCTATTTAGAACACGTTGCCTCAAGAAACCCAAAGTAATTAAAGGCAAGCTGAAAAATAATAATACAGAGAGAAGAAAAAGATTTGCAGCAGAAAAGCTGTCTTCTGAAAGGGAGAACAATCCACAAAACCTGTACTGCAGGTAATACACTTTCTTTGAGCTAAGTCTTTGAATAAACATGATGAGCAAAAATGAAAGCAGGACTGGCAGTGGAGTAGGTAAACTTTCCCACTGTTTTTGTTAAAGAAAAATGTTTTTGCTCAAATATCTACAGGACAGTGATTTTATACTATTTGCAGGTAATACCTTCAAGTTTTACTATCTGGATTTTTAAGTGGTTACTCAGAAACAATTATTAATAATAAAATAACACCTCCTTCTAAGCAGCTGCTCTTTGTCAGGAACAATATTAAAAAGTCAGAGATTCTTCCTCCTAAACTGCTCTGGCTTATTTTATCATACAGATTTTGTGTAGTTCTCTTGCCTCTTCACAAGCACAGATTTAGCCTACCTGACCAGCAAAGATTATTAGGGTAGGACTCTTCCTAGGACAGTACAAAACCATGAAAAACCAGAAAGTCCGTGCACACTTAAGTAACAACATCTAGATGTCATTTTTGGTCTGGAGAGATTATATATCAAGTCACAAACTCATGAGGAGATTGCCTTCCATTAGACAAATTATTATTTTTTGAGAAATACACACCTGGGACAACAGTAAGAGTGACTGTAAAACCGGGGGAGGAGGATGGATGATAGAAGAAACGAGCAGAATTGTCAGGGTGCACATACAACTATGTAGTGGTTGGTGGAGGCAAAAAATGTGTGGGGAATGTAAAAATAGGGTGCCTGAAATGGGATGAATGATTGAGGAACAAGAAGTGGATTAGTGGAATTTGGAACTGTGGAAGCATCGAGATTGAGAAGGATAGGTCTAGGATGGCACACTTAATGTAAGCTAAAGGTTATGAATGGAGGTACAAAGGAAAAAAATTGTAAAGATAGAATACTCTGTACTTGAATTCCAAGTAATGGATTTAACTGAGTGGAAGATGAGCATGGGAGAGGGATGCAATGTGACAGGAATCAAAAAATCTGAAAAAGACCTCCTACAACCAAGGTTTTCCAACCGATGTTTTTCCAATAACAACTAAATGATAAATGATTTTCCAATAATAACTAAAAGTTTGTGTATATTCAGAAAGAACTGACTAATTCATAAAAGAAAAATCAGCTGAGAGCTATCAGAAAGCATGACCTTCACAGCTTCAGAAAGTCTCTGGAGCAGATTAACACAGATTGGGAAGGACTGGGGCAGGGCAGAATTTACTACGTTCTTCTTTCATTGTAATACATTTCCTTGGGTATCCATTACTGGCCATACCAGAAGACTTGCCTAGGCTGCTTTTATGGTAGTATAATTTATACCACTCTTGCAAAAGCATGAATAATAGACTTAGAAAGAACAATGTTTCATAAAAAAATCATGTACAGATCCTTCCTGTACCTCTAGAAATCACCATAAAAAATAGGTAGAAATCGTCTGGACCATAGAAGTGAACACAAAGACAAGTATCTTGCATTTAAGTTAAATATGTCAACTGTCCAAGGAAAAGACTGTTTCTTTTTCAGATGAGACAATAATGATATAATACAGAACAGAGCAAGATAAACTACTATTTCCATCGTGTAAGTATTACAACTTGTAAGAACTAATTCCAGGCTGATTGCCATTTTACCATACGAAGGAATGTAAGTTGACTCCTGAAGATGTCTGCCTCTTCTGCAGCTGGACAAAGAGCCTAGAGGACCAACTAAAACTGTCTGATTTATTTTTAGGTGCATGCATGTAGATAAGGTATGAGTTTTTGACTTATCCAACAAACAGTGAGTAACCAATATAACTCTGACAATTTTTCTTAAGGCTTTCCTTATGATAAACCATATTTCTAAGGCAGTGTGTGATACAATTTAGATACATTGAAGAATTCTACAGCTGGAAATTCTCTGGAGAAAAATAAGATGATTAGAAAACTTTTCTCTGTAAAAATTACCTTATTTCTATAGTTATAATTATTTCAGGATACCTTAACATACATTTTCCATGGAAGATTTTTTCCTTTTTCTGAATTCATGATTGTTCACAATAAATTACCAAAGTATAATTCCATTAACATTAGAAAATTGATTTAAATACATTGTTGGAATATAGACCTAGGTCTTCCAGTTAATTACAGGTACTTAAAATATATAATTTGAAAATTTCCCTGTCTATTATATTATGCATGAAACTGCCTAAGTAATTCTTAAGGTATGGTTAACAAAGGTGATTAACATAAAAAGGGTAGAACAACAACTTGTTTATGTATGTAGTCTGCAGCTTATTGAAGAACGTTCCAAAATAGCCTTTGCCTGAGCTTATTGGTGGTATTATTCAGAGAAAATAAACAAAAATTTTGTTCAGCTTGAGACTGAGCAAATGCCACCTGTGTGAACATATTATTTCACTTTAAGCCTTAATCAACATGTCATTAATTCTCCAAGGGGCTACTTAGTCATCACAATAAAAAAACACAACAAACAGTTTCTTGAACAGCATGACAACTAATTCATACACAGGCTATCCTATCTGAACAACAAGAGCTGTAGAAATAGAAATAAATGTTATTCAAGAACATTTTTATAACATCTGTACTGGCATTTATTTAACCATAATCTTTCCTAGTTGTTCTTTATGAATGAAGATCTACACAAAAAGATATATGTTTGTTTGGTTTTCTTTCCCTCTTGACTGTTCAAAATACGGAATGGCTGATATTCCTACCAGAATCTGTATTTGTACATATACTTATTTTTTTCTTCTGATATTGTATCATATGCTATATTTCATTTGCAGAGTAAACCATCGTCTTTCTCACAGAATAAACAGTATTATAAGGCATTAGAATTTAACTCTTTTTATTTTTCACACAGTTCACGTCACTTTGCTTGTGTAACAGAAGTGAGCTCGTAAATTCTCAAAGAGCCTGGAAACAAGGTAAATTTGCTATACTGCTGAGATGTTTTATGAAGAGAGAAAAGATAAAAGAACTAACCATTTTCTTTTTAAAATAGTTGTGAAGCACTTTGATACTCATAAAACTCTTCCATCCCAAACTAAGACCTTCTCTGACTATTTTTGCATACAGGAGAAAGGCAATACAGTTGAGTGATGGTAGAACCCTTTCAAGTATGGTTCATGAAAACGCTAACAGGCCCTCAATGACAGTAATATTCTGAGTTACAATAATTACTCATATGTTCAGCTGTTAGTTTTAACACAAAACTGTCTCCACAATCCATAGGCAAATATCTTTATTCAGATACTGCACTTAGCCAACAAATAGATAGGAATCCTTCTGATAGGTATAATGGCTCCTTTCCTTTAGGGAAAAATGTGTTAGTTAAAAATTTGCCTTGAGGGTCATATATGATAAATTTGATCTTTCTTTTTTTAATACATTTTTCTTTCCCTTGAAAAACACATACTTTTTTTCATGATTGTACTGCTCTCATTTCTTTTCTACATTTTTTGGAATGAAGTAAAAGCATAGCAGTATTGCAATAATTTCAAAAGAAAAGAGTCCAGATTTTGTAAGTGATATACATTGAAATATGATAATGCCAGAGTTTTTCTCTGCCCTGTGAAAAGAAAACATGTATTGTATATATTTGTGTAATAGCATACCTCCATCGATGCATTCTGGGGTGAAAGAAATATCATCAAGAGCAAATTCTGTGGGTTCACTCCACCCCACTTCAGCTTCAAAGGCAACTCTGAAAGGGCTGTTACTGGAGAGGACTACATTTACATACATCCATTTGTTTTCTTCATTTCTACTAGAAGACCACATAAGAATGTCCATTCCATGTTCTTCAGCTGTGTACACCTGTTGACAATGAAATTCAAGAGCTGCAACTGAGTCAGCTTTAAGCGATAAAGAAGTGCAGCTAGCTAGAGTAGCATAGCCCAAGCCCAGTAGTGCAGCTACCTGCCTGGGTAGGACTGGCTCTCTTAGATACGATTCAAACCCACATCTTATTAGTGATGACCAAATATTACTGAATACTTTTGCTAATTCTAGTTCAGCTTCAAATAAAAAGCTACTATAGAAACAAAATAAAAGAAAAAGAAATGCTAATACAATCACTAGCGCGAAAACCTACAGTCTCAGCCTGACATATAGAAGCTAATGAGTAAAGACCTATCCCCAAATTCATCTAAACATTGAAGAAAACACTGAAAAGGATCTTGAGCTATTCTTTCATCTCTAAAAGATGACCTCCTTATAGTTGTTAGACTGGGTGAAGACTTTAGAGATATAAATAAAAGGCTTAGCATCTAGGGATTTAATTCTGCCATCTGGTACAAGCAATTTATAATATGATGTTTCAGGCAGTCATGGTAAATTAGCTAAAGCTTATTTAGCAAAGCCATAAATAAAAAAATAAATAAAATCATCAAATAGTAAAAGCAATAAGAATGACAATGAATGAATTCACAATTAACCAAAAACTGATGAATTAATACTAAGCACAGGGAATTCTGGAGATTACGCAGGTAGTTGCTCTTCCCACTCAGGTGTACAAAATCCTTATGCAATCTAAACCAGGTCAGAAATAATGAAAAAGAACTGGAGCAGTGAAAGTAAGCATATTCTAGCTATTTTTTATGATAACTATTTCTTTAAGGACTGAATATTTTAATCATTATCCTCTCCTCATCGCTTTCAACAGCATCCTTCTCTTAAGACTTTAGACTAATGTTCCTGTGACCCATGGGCATGTTCCCACTTGAGTGCCCCAGTTTAATGATGTAACACAAAATCTGAGACCCAAGAAAGTTATAAACTTAAAGCCACACTGGTGATCTGTATAATTACATACCTTTGCCTCTCCCAGCCAAACTGGTGGGTCAAATAATCTAAAAACCCAGATGGCACCATGAACCACACACTTTATAGAAGTTTGTGTATTGATTAAAATATCTCTGATGCCTGAATGCTCTTGCAAGTTATTTCATTTTTGGAGTAGAGGAGCATCAAGAAGACTGACATACAATAATCCAAATCAGGACCTAATTTTGTCAAGTCTGATGTTAGTTTACAAGACTGTGCAACAGCAGCATCCAGGGTCACTGTCTTCTTAAAAGCCATCTTTCAGGGCTAAAAGCCATCTTTCAGGACTAAAAGGAGAGATGTTGAGACAAAATATCTTATTCAACCCATAAAAAAATGAAAAACTGTGTGTAATCACATTATCAGGCTCTAAGGCCTTAATAAGTTGAAACTCTTAATTAGAATAACTCTACATTGAGTTTAGGACAGCTGTATGTGCCACTGGAACTAGTCACTATTTTACTAATTACGAAATATAACAATCTCAGTGATATAGAATTTTACAGCACATAATAGTGTTAATGTGGTTTTAGCTGTTACTGTATCATGCAGTGGTATTTTCTAGATTTTGAAGGTTAATAGTGAGGTAATACTGCTTTCAGTATATCTAATTGAAAAGCCTCACAGCTGGGCAGGTAACTAACTCTGTTGGGAAAGGGGGAAGAATCAAAAACATTTGAAGACAGTACTAGAGTCTCTTTTAACAAGACAATTAAAGACTGACCCATTGTTTAAAATCAGATGGTTTTTTCCACTCCTTTTTGTTGGGTTGGTAGGAGAAGTTTTTCACAGTAAAAATTTCAAAGCACGCTACCTGCTTGAGCAGTTTTGTCTATGTACAGGGAAATTGCATCATGTCCATACTGACCCTGGTCTCAGATGGAGCGTGGAGTCATTCTGTGTACATACAGATCAACCCTGCAGCTCAAGCTTAGTACAAACAATAAATCCATTGTGAAACCTGCTTTATGTATACTGGCCAATGGGTCTGGGGAGGCAGCAAGTCAAACTGAGTCTAAAATGCAACATTTTGATGACATCAGCTTCTGTTCTCATAGATTTAAGGTAATTTTGTATGCCTTGTCTTTCTCTTCTTTGAGATTTAACTCATATTTACCATAAAGCAAGCACATGCAGATATGTCATTACTATGGATTAGTTAATATGTTGTGTTAATTTATGTGGCTGTGTCCTCAGTTAGGTTTGACTAAAATATAAAGCTGGTGCATGGTTTCTCATAACAAGCACATAGATAACCTGTGGAAACTGATAGCATTTAGTGTAAATCTCTAAACTGGTACATAAGAATTCTCAGGTGAGCTCCCAGCTCTGCTCCATTTCTCATGTACACTCCTGGGGAAATCCTTCAATCCCGCTTTCTGCCAAAGTACTCCTGAATACTTTCACTTCACTTCGAGTCTTTATCATTCATAACTGTGCTAGGGAAGGGTCTGTGGTCTTACGCAGCTTCAAAAACATTTCAGCTGAAATTTCTAAAAGTATAATGCATAATTTAAAATACATGCTAAATCAAATGAGATTACAATGGAGTTCAGAAAAGTGAGAAGCCCAAGGAGTCTCTTCCTTCAGCTGAGGGTACAGATCTTACTCTCTCAGAGGTTGTGCCCACAGAAAGTGAAGAAACAATTATAAGCTGTGATACTGTATTCTTCGCAGATGTTACCCATGTCACTGAGAGTCTGAAGCATCTTCTGGGTCAGGAAGTTCGTTTAACATATACAAGATCTTTGCTGGCCTCTCTAAGCGTATATGGCACATGAAAGGTAGAGCAAATTCTCATGCGTATGAGCTCCCTAGAGCCCCGGAGAGCTACAACTGCGTGGTGCTTAGTGCCTCCAGAGACTCCAGCAGCTCCCTATGCAGCATCCTATGAATTACGTACAAGCTACCCTGGTAGTGGAAAAAATGTAACGCATGAAAGAGGAAAAAGCTAACAAGATGAATCCCACTGCATAGCATGTAATGAAAACAACGCCAAACTGTAGCGAAGTCCCATTGAACAACTCTGTATCTCTCTGTCTGCAGAGACTGTGCTCCGGCTGATACCGACCTAGTTGTGGGCTAAATCACATCACTTGAATTAAAAAGTAACAAGCATGTATTGTGCTAACTAGTCACTGTATCTGTCTGTTCCTCATTCTGTGCTGACAGCATTTCTAGATTGCACACACAAGCTAAATCACAAAGCATAGGAACCAACAGAAATAAAGCTATCACTTCATTCACTGCAGAGTGAAAAGCTCAGGAGTGAAGATACCCAATACACGCTTCACGGTGATTTTAAGAAGAATTTAGCAAGATAATCTGCATGAGACAAATGCGTGAATGAATCTTTTGTACTTGCTTCTTGGTCTTTCTCCAAGGTGCCTTTGCCAGCTGGTTCATTTGTAGTCCATATGTGAACAGCATTCTTTAGCAAATCCTATTTCCCTGCCTTAAAATCATGACTCAGTTCTAATTCTCCACAGCATGTCCTCTGCGTTAGAAACTCCTGAATTCTTTTTTTTAACTTCTATTTCATTTTGGGGATGGGGAAAGTGCACGTACCTTTGAAGGTCACGAAATATAAACTGCCATTTTCTACTTAGCCATCAGCAGTTACAACTCATGTGGCTCACTTGTACCTTCATGCTGACTTTTCAAGATAATGTATTATCCTTCTGATCTTGCCTGACTCTAGCAGTTGGCATGCTGGAAGGTACTATGTTCCGTCTGGAGGGTTAGTTAACTGACTAATAACCAAGAAGCCAATGCATATCTGAAGGGTGCATAATAAGAGTTGTATTCTCCCATAATTCTCAACATACAGTCTTTAATCACCAGCCAAGGGAGCAGGAAAATCTTGTGAAAGACAACCTGTATTTTCACTTCTCCAGGCAGCAGAGACTTGTGTCAGCTGAGGAAACTTCCCACTGACTCCAGTGAGTAAAGATACTATGTTTTCTGCTCCACATCCTTAAGATCATGGCTTTGAACTCCTCATGTTCCTTGGCAGTCATCATTGCTCATCTTCCTTGGACTGAAGCTACACCAGAGGCAGACTGAAATTGTTTCTCTAAAGCCCACAAATCAGATTAGCAAAATTGTATCACAATTCACTGCCACAATAGAGAAGCACTTTAAAAAGTTTTATACCTGTTTTCTACCTGTCCTATACCAAAATTCATTATACCTCAGTTTTGTTAGAATCAGCAAATACCAAGGCAGAAAACTAATATATTGGAATTATACTATCACATCAGGAATTAATTTTGGTTTTAATTCTCAATTGTACGACAAACTCCTGAAGTAAATAGACAGAGACAGAATGTTGAAGCTTAATGAAAGCTGAATGTTTTCTGTCTCTCTGACAGACGACCAATAGGATCCCCACTGGAATAAAATAAAGGTGGAAATAACCTCCATTTCTCACTGAAACTTCTCTCCTGCTTCATCAAATGCAACTAAATAGTCATAAAAATGTAAACCAGAATGCATTTTTTATATTTACATTTATATTTACAGCACAATGCAGTAAAAATTGTTTATATCAAGCGTTATTCTTGTTCAGAACATATTAATTGATATATTAGACCAGTTGTATTTAGTGCTGAATATCTCACCTCTCAAAGGCTGTTACTATATACTCCTAAATAAAGCTTAGTAGTTTTGTACTTAGTCATTATGAAGTAACTTTCTTCTCCTCTTGGTTAATAGTTGACTGATGACCTGAAGCATGAGTATTCAGATCTCTTTTAAATAGCATCCATTCTATGTTAATGCAAGAGTTGCTGTAAACATTATGTCCTTTTCAAAGATAATAATAATAGCCTATGCTTTTGGTTTCCCTATGAACAAATTACAGAGTTTACGACAATAGAATTCTGCAGTTGAAATGTATGTTGTGAACACAGAAGAGAAGCACTTTTAATATTTTTTCTGTATTCTCAGTGAATAGTTCCTTTTCTGGGTAAAAATAGGATTATTCCCATAAATTCACATTATTTTGTGTACTTCTACTACATATACTTCCTATACCAAGACATTCTTCATTTTTATGTTTCTGTTTTACAGATTCCCCGTATGTCATTTTAATCACATATCTCAGGATATTCTATCTCTGCAGCCTTTTTTTTTATGATTCAGACTTGACCAGATAGCTGTATTTCAGATAATAGCTATAACATCAGCTTTTGTACTGATGTTATTATATTCTAACACATTATTCAGACTTCCTATTACAATTTGACTTTTTTCACCTCTAGTGCAACCTGAACAAAAATCTCACTGAGCTCTTGCTTTTGAAGTTTTGGGCTGTTGGTTTTGTTGTTTTTCTTATTTGTTCCTTTAGGCTTTTTTTCACTTTATATTCTTGATTTAATAACAGCAACAGTTGATGTTGAAATAGATTACTAGATTGACAGAAAACAGCAAAACATCCATAAGGATAAACTGGGTCTATGATAGGATGATAATTCCTTGCTGCGTACTTCAGTCTGTTATGAATATTGTTATATGTTTCTACATAAAGAGTACATGTTGCAAAGCCATAAATAGGGAACCTTATTTGTATGTGAGAGTAAAACATTTCTTTGTGGATCTCTTTATGAAAATGAAGGTAATGAGAGTTAATTAAAATTGTTTGAAATGCAAAAAAAAATTAAAAAACAGGCTCTGTTTGGCTGCCTGCCTACTAACTCACACACAGTGTTCTGTGATGCTTGAAAAACTTCAGAAGCTCCTTCAAAAAAATCTTGTCTGCACTCTTGCATGCCGTAAAGTTCAGGATACTTGAATTTAAACAAATAGATAATCATAGATAATGTCACAGTATTTCAGTTACCACAAGATCCAAAAAGCAATTGCTGTTTGCTTTTTACATCAATTTAATCTGGAACTGCTCTCGACCTTTAACCACTGTTTTGCTTTCTCAATCTAATATGCAAAGTTTGTGTATATGGAAGGATAAATAACGTAAGCTGGAAAGAATGGACTTGAAGATATGGCAGAGTATTTTAAAAGCTAAATTCAGATAATAAAATTAAACGATTGCAGATACTTCTTAAAAATCCATCTTAAATAACTGAAGTATCTTTGGGAAGAATACATTATGAACATTTCTATTCACTGAATAGAAAGAGATGTTAAAAATAAAATAACTTAATTTGAAACTTATTTAAAATCAGTTTGAAAAACAGAAGCATTTGTTGCTTGTCCTAATTTCATGTAATAAAGCTTTTTTTCTTTGTTATTATTAATTAAGTTTATAACAATACTCAGAGTCTCCATGAACTAGGTGCTAGAGATAAAATTGAGATGCAAATCCCATCCTGAAAAAGTTTACTTAAAAAAACATAGACAAAAGGTGGAATGAATGGTAACATTATTCTTTGGTTGGATATAAGGAGAAACCTTGTCATGCTGGCCAGTCAAGCAGTGGCAGAGGTTGCCCAGAGAGGCTGGGTAGTCTCCATTTTTGAGAGTTTTCAGGACTCGACTGAGTAAATTCCTGAGCCACCTACTGTGATCTTGTAGCTGACCCTCCTTGGAACAGCAGGCTGGATGAGAGACCTCCTGAGGTCCTTCCAGCCTGAATTGCACTATAATCTCATGGAATTGTGCTATGATTGTTCTTTATAGTGGAGAATCAGACCAAAGACGAACAGAATAAGTGCAAAAACAGTGGTCCAAGCTTCCTGACTTAATTCTAGATCCAAGACCACAAAAATAATCTTGCTCACTTTTAACATAGACTACTTTAATTCAGGAGTTTGATAACATATGCAAATTTTTATATTCTGTCACACATACTAAAACTGACATAATCTGTATTTTCAAAATTTAGCAAACTGCCACAGATAGGAGTTTTGCTCAGACCTTTAAAAAAGGCAGCATGTAGCATTTATTCAGTCAGCCACATGAAATAAATTGTTTGCCAAGGGTTCACATCGCTGCTTGGACTTTTACTGGGGTACTTAACAACTAAAAGTGTGCCCATTAAGGATGCTTGGGGAACAGCAAGAACACATTTTCGTGAAAGCTTAAGCCATAATTTTTAATAAAATTAAATGCTTTATTTCCAGTTATTTTAATCAAACACCTTCCATACATGGTGGCACTAGTATGTTTAAAACTTTTCTTTTAAACCACGTCTTGTTTTTGTCCTAAACAGTGGAAACTGCCTCTGCTTTATGTTAAAGAGTGAATTGTGCAGAGAAGTGGGCTGATGTTTGGTAGGTATGGTAGTCAAACATGCAATGTTCATTCTTACATATGCAGCAAAAAGAATTCAAAAGGAATTAAAACTAAAACAGAATTGTCACTTGGTCTTGTCAGCAAAAATTTTGTATATAGGTGTAACTGCAGTGAAGTTGTGATGAAGCACTGCTAACATAAACTGAGATGTTACTCATTCTAGACACAGAAATGCAAATACTACTAAAGCAAATATTACTATGTCATGGTGTAGAAGAGGTGCTTTTTCTCTTACCTTTAAGACTCCTGTTTGCCTAGAAGCAAACATCCAGAACCAGAACCGAACCCTACAGACTCCGAGGCTAGCGGGGAAGAGTTTGGTAGTAATTATCCTCGCTCTGTTTCCTTCCTTCTGCATAGATGAGTTTACATACAAAAAATGCTGTCCTTTACCTTAATAAAAAGATAAAAAACATTTATAGTTTTTCGATACTACTTGGTGCTTCAGAGCATTTTTACACACACAGATACTGGTATCTTTCACCACATACACATATACTCTACCTTGGTTGTAGACAGATCTTCCATGTTAATACTTTGTGTATTTCTGGTTTTTACATACAATATTAATAAAACCTTCCTCAGAGCTCACTCTGGGTTTGTTTTTTTTTGTTTATGTTAATACTTGATTTGTATTTGAATAACAAATTTAAAAGATGTTGCAAACATGAACACTCACAGATTCTAAGGACCAGTTTGAAGGTTGACATTGCAGGAGTCAGGAGCACCTTTGCTGACAGCTCTTACCCAGGAAAATTCTCTGTCACGCAGCACGGCAGTAGGGAACACATCAAAGCCCTGAGACTTGTTAGTGGGCCAAGATATTCACATTTCCTATCGTTCAGCTGCTGCTGAAGAACCACAAGGTAGCATAAAAGAGAATTCATCATTCATTTCCAACCAGAAAAAGATGCTGCCCTCTTACACCCCAAAAGAGGCCTGTCACCTAAAATGAACATGTGCCACCAAAAATAAGTGGTTGAATAGGCAAATCAACCTACTGATTTTCTTTTTTTTTTCCTTTTTTTTTTTTATTAATTAGTAGTAACCCCTTCTTTGTCATCACTTTAATTCTGTCTGCTATGATAAAAGCAAGGTTTGGTCCTGCATGGAGAGAAGAGTATGACAAAACCTTCCACAGTGAAGAGAACAGATTTTTCACAAAGAGAAGGGCACTTGTTGGGGCTGTCCTGAGCAGCAATACCCAGAAGACCTTAGCAGATAACTTCCTCCTAAATCCAAAAGAAGTAACACCTAAAGATCAGAGCTGAGTTAGTAGCTGTTTTGGAGTAGCTGAACTACTCCAATGAAAGATTTAACCCCATGGCTCAATTTTTGTTACTGATGTAAAAGACTGAATTCCCTTTCATTATAACCAGGTCAAGTTTTTGTCTTTGTGTTCTAGTGCTTTCTTCAGTTTTCATTGGGAATGGGGTTCTGACATCTTTCCAGATTTGGTCTCCCTGTAACTTCGCTGACAACATGCTACGGTAGCAGGTAAAGCACAAGGGGCTTTTTCTAATCTAGTATGGAAGTGATGCCTTAGCTGCAGCCAGAATAGCTGTAGAATGGTTAACTATTTCAAAGCGGCTTCTTCTGGGAGGAAAATACCCCCAAATCAAAACCAAAACCAAACCAAAACAAAAGAATCTCATTCTTTTACCTCAAGACCATAATCAGGCTCAAAACCAAAGCTTTAGCTTAACTTTGTGGTCCTTTACAAGCAGAAGGCTTCAGAGTGACTGAGACCTTAATCAAGCTACACTGGGGTTGGGAGAGGCTAGGGAGGTGTGTCAAGATCCAGGTAGCATATTTTATCTAAGATAAGTTCATTCCTGTCAGAATCCCCTTCGATTTTGTAACTGTGGCTTGGTTTTTTACTCCTGGTAGGCTGAGGGTGGCATTAAAACCTGTATAAAAGGGGTGCAGCTGGCTGGGCACATGCTGCTATTTGGTGAGGCTTGAGTAGAGAGTAGCTGCAACAGTGGGCTGCAGGTGGGAGTAACTATGACTCTCTTAAGAGAGCAGGATCATAGTTACTAACTGGGCTGAGCTGCAGAGGTCACACCTTCATGTGGTTCCACCGGACACCCTTTGGGGTAACCAAATTGACCTCTGCCCTAGGTGAGAATTATGGTTACTTCCTCCCTATCAATAAGCCTCACCAACCTACTGACAGTATTTCCAAAAGTGAAACAAATCTGGCAATATGATCTGTGTATCATTGCCTTGGGCCTTAGCCCATGGGTGGAAAGACGGGCACAGTTGTGTTAGTTCTTGAAGGTGGGCTGCCTGACTTATGACTACCCTCACATGGATTGTGACATTAAAGGTTCGGTGATGTAAGGGGCTGGCACTTCATCAAGAGCCACAGTCACCACCAACGTCTATCTTGGTGACCAGAAAGGATCCTCCAGCTGTCGGGCACTGATGGAGACGATCCTGGATGTACATCTTACGGGAGCCAGAGATGAGGACTGTTGGAGGGACCAGAACATCTAAACACAGTAATTCTATGTATTTACTTAGAATTGTGCACAGGTGTTACCATTGTAACCAATGCTGTAATAACCTGATTGTGACTGTTAATAAATTAAGCATGAAATAGGGACATGGGTCTCGTAATGATTATTAATCATGACGCACCACACACCGATAATGACCTATTACCGGCTATGACTAGGTAGATGCACCACCTTCACTTATCTCGGAAAAGGAACATGTATTCTATATATGTTTGATAAATAAGCATCAATGGATGAAATACACAAGTCCTCTTCATCCACAGCACCTGGCAACGGCCATTGCAAGTGGCTGATGAAGCTCTGAGCTCACAGGGAGCAGGTCTGGGCAGGCTGGTAAGGCTTTTTAATTAGTTTTACTAAGCAAACAGCTTTGCTGTCAAAACAGGAGGGTAGAAATACACTTTTTTTATCTAAGCTAAAGGCCACAGAGGTCACTATGATCAAGCTATCCCCTTCAGGTGGTTCTCCTATGGTGGAATATGCTCCGGTCATGGACATGCAGACAGCCTGTACTCTGAAAAGGAGAAGGACAGCCCTCCTGGTAAGAATCCTTGCTTTCCTCTTGTGGAAGGGGCATTCTAGCTCATGAGAGGCATGAGTGTCCTACCTGTATTGCAGAGCTAATGTAGAGCCATGGCTTGGTGTGCTCATGTGCTGTCTTCTGCAGAGGGCACACATACCACACCTTTGGGTCATCTGGGAAGCTGATCTCAAGGACACCATGAAATACAAATATAAACTGGAAAGACTGTGTACGTGCAAACACACCTTCAGTCCCTGTCTGTAAACTGAGCAAAACAGTATCTTCTAAACTGTGGTCTCTCTCCACTATACCACGCCTCCAACTTTTGCAGAAGTCAACAAGTAGGAGCTTCTGCATATGAACTCCAAACATTACTGTACCAAACCACCCAGCTCTTATTTAATAGTTTTCAGAAAGTCAGCCATTCAGTCCTATCCCTTACTTACATAAATGTATGAAATGATGGATCACATTGGTAAGGTACATATAACAGAATTAGTAAGGCTGCTTACCAAGTTTTATTTCAGCACAAACTTTTTAAGTAAGCTCTCTCAAAACTCTACTTTCAAACCTTTAAAACATCTCAGTTATTCAGACAAGAGAAACTTCTTTTTTCTGTTGACACTGTTGAAGGTCACACTTAGTCTTCTCAGGAGAAAAAAGTTCAGAATTTTTAATCGAAGGAATGTATCTTAACTTTTTTTTTAAGGGACATAAGACATGTAAAACATGATCAGAATCATAATAGCAGACCAGCCAGCCCCATATGAGCGCTTCTAAGCCTCTCTGTAAACAGCTGATTGAGAAGTGATATACCTGAAAAGACCGATTCCCTGCCAATTGGGACAATTTTCTGCTTTTTTTGTTAAGCAATATTAATGAATGTTTTGTAAAGAAGATAGCTATTCCAGTGGAAGGAGATTTTGAATTAAGTTATGGATGAACTTGTGTAAATTGTGCATCTGCACTATACCGGCTTCTCTTTCATATGGAAATAAATTCTCAAATCCTTAAAAATAAACTTTGTGTCTTCATACCACCCTGTATACCCACTCCTTATATATTCTGCAGCTGAATTGAGGACTATAGTTTCACATGCTCTGGAATTTAAATTTTCTCAAATCTTATTCTGCATTGAATTAAAATAATTCAAGAATGCAGATTTGTAAAGAACGATGTATATGATCTATGCATCTGTGTGGGATGTAACTTTTAAAAGCTACGATTGTAAAAAGAGCAGCAATTGTGATGGTCTCAAGGCAGATGCAGAGAAGAAACGTTCAATAAACTAAATACTATTCTGGAAAGGAAAGAAATATTTGTAAAACAAACTAGGTAGTACCTGGCTCCTTGGTATATGATATATGGCAAAATTATATATCATATATAGCAAAAGTTAAACAAGCTTGCTTTGGCATTTGGCTGAAGTTTTTCAGAGTGAAATGTTCTGCACTTGATTAGCTACATCCTTTGAATGTATCCATCGCTTATGGATGTGGTGGCAAAAGTTGAAAGTGTCCTGTTTTTAAGCAAGAGAGAACGATTTGAGAAGGAAATATATGGAAAGGAATATTTTTAAATTTGAGACCTGCACAAGTTACACACTGGTCAGATTGCAGAATGTTGAACAGGTGAAACGTAGTTGTTATTTACCACTAAAAGTCTTTATTTTCAAATCACAGGGCTTATCTTCTCCTGGAGACTGTACCAATGCAATAAGTTAGTTTTGTTTAACCGATGAAAATTTTTTTCAAATGAACATTTGTATCCAGTTGAAATCTGTAATGTCAATTTAAGTTGTGCTAGATGAAGCAATATAGGACACATTTAAACCAATATGAGACTCCTCCACAAAAATTTGTGCCAATATGCTTAATACAAAGTTGGTACAGTATCACAGGCTTCATTATACTGCTATAATGGCATGTATGGTCTATACATTGAATTTGTATGCTTAGTAACTAGAGGAAATGAGTTTGGAACAAGAAGGAATTGGATTTGGGTCAGGAATGGGCTGGTAGATACTTCTGGACATTACAAGTCATCAGTAACTAGGCTGTTGGCAATTCTGACGAGTGATTCCTTTACTCTATAGCTAATGTGAATAATTCTTGCCCAGTTAATTTACAACTAAATTACAAATCTGGGTAATTTTGCAAACACATCTGCTCTGATATTGTTTTCCTTTTGCTTTGCTTTTTATTAACTTTGTTTTTCTTACAATTGCTGGGTAATTTCACAGAAGCAAAGAAGCACCAATTAAACGAGAGAAACTGAAATAGAAAAGCACACAAAATCTCCTTGAAGACCCAAGGGCTAGTGGTGGTTTTGTCATCACACTGCATCAAAGGAACAGCAAGAACACAAGTCAGACTACTGATTTGCAAGGAACAGCTTGCCTGGGACAGCTGCAATAGTTTCTACCTCTACCTGTCAGTTCTATCCCTTTCCAAGAGGAATGAACTTCCACATTTACAGCCTGCAATAGCAACACAAACTAGTACGGATGTCTGCTTCCTCTAAAATGAAAAACTGTGATTTGTGGCAGATAAGCACTTCCCTCATGATCAGGTAAGCAGTTGCTGCAGCAGGTGCAGGATCCTCTAAAGGAAAAGGGAAGATAAACGGGTAGGACAGAAATGGTTAGAGCCACATGCTGATAAGTTGCCTCTGCTGATTTTGGAAATGTAAAACACCAAAAAAGAATCAAAACCTGGAGATCATGCTGCTTACAAATTCAAGTGAAAAACAGTAGAGATTGTGATACTTCTACATTGAATACTAACTATTCTTTGCTGATTATATGGGAATTAAAATAGGGTTTCTAAACTTTAAACCTTCTGGAAAGGAAAGCTAAGCAATTCTTAAATAGAGACATACATATGTGATGGAAATTAATATTCCATCCAGATTCATTATATTATATACTCTATATAATATGTTACATAACTATAATATAATATAATACAATATAATATAATATAATACAATACAATATAATATATAATTATAGCTTGCTCTCTACATAACATAGATAACCGTAATTGCCTATCAATAAATTTCATTCTCCTATCAATAGGCATTCTTGTAGTAGTCTGTCTGCAACATCTTGTAGGGACACCTAGGAAAATACTTCTTTACTAATATTTCTGACAAGCCAATGTCAGGGAGACAAGTTAAACCCAGATCTTAGGTAGGAACCTTAATCGTGGACATCCACACTCACTGCTCCTCAGCCATTCTTTAAGGACTAGTGTGTGATTGCATGTTTTTCTAGAATTCATTAGGATGGTGTCACACTTCAGGAAAAGTAGATTATTCAAAATGTTGGGAAGGAGAGGAGTACTATTGTAGCCCGTTACGCTTTCAGAGTATTCAACTTTTAAAGTCAGACTCTTTGTATAGCAGAAATTTGTCATCCGTACTGCAGTTACATTAACAGAAACCGTGAGCATTGGGACTTGACACGCAAGGTTTCGTACATACATTTCATTTGAATCCAGTGACTTCTATAAGGAGTGAACAAAATACTAGTGAAAGGTGAGAAAACTGCAGAGCTGGTGATTAGGAGAGGGAAAGATAACAACAGATTAAGCTGAGTTCTCAGGAAAACTGGTTCTTGAACATGAGTTAGCTAGAGGTTAGCATGATGTCCTAATGTTGCTTTGTCCGGGTGCAAGCTGACATTGGAAACACAAAGCTGATACTTTCATGCAGCTGCCTATAAAAATGCCTACAATGCAACAAGGTCTTCCAGAGAATGACTGCAGCACAGTCAGGGTCATCAGATGGCCTCAGTCAAGATGCTACAAAATGTAAACTCTACACTGTGTGCTCAGGTGACCTAAGAGAAATGGATGGCTGGACTATTATTTGCACCTTTGTTTGTCCAAAGGTTTTCAGCCATTCAGCAATGCATGGATTCACTGTCATGGCATTTCTGAGCAAGACCTGACGTATTATCTTAGTGACCCATGATTATTGTCAAATATATCCTCTTTTATTGTATTAAAACTCTCATATTTGTAGTTTTTTAAAGTTTTCAAATAGACTCTTAATTAATAATATCATTGCAGACTTGGAGACAGTTACTGCATTTGTATAGGCATGCTGTACCATTTTAGAAAGAGGTCTGTTGTGTACCAGATGTGATGATTAATTAGTATCTTCACATTATATTTAGCAGCTCATTGTCTAGGAAATTACTAAACAAATGCATCAAGCTGAAGTGGAGTATAAAGAATGATATAATCAGGACCACTCTGAAAAGAGCAATCTATAAAATTACAGTGCTGCTGAAGCACTGATTAAAAAGGTTGCTAATAGGCTACTATGCCAGGCTGTTTGGGTTTGTGTTCAGGCAGAACTAAAAGTTACCAGATAGTATAAATGACAGGACCTAATATGTTAAAACATTTAATACAGTTTTTTATGGGTTTTTTTGTGATATGTATCCTTTATTGTAATTTTAATATAAAAGGGAACACTTTAAATGCTTGTTGGAAATGCTTTGTGAACTGTGCTAATAGCTCACTATGATTTGTCTGCATATACAGTAAGATCAACTGAGATTTGCTGTTATCTTGGCACTAATCTACAGGATTTATTTTTTTTTAATTCAGTGAATATTTCATTTTCCCAGAAGTGATGTAAGACACACGCCTATACCTGGTGTATGGTCAGTATCAGGACCCATTTGCCCAGTGACAGCACTGTTGCTAATATCCCAGTCAAAATCATCACTAGGATCTTGTGTTAATCCACATTCAGTGGTCCATTCTTGATCTTGTGTTTCAAAGTTACAGCTTCCAGGAATACTTGTGTAGTAACCTGCAAATATAGCAAGAAGTAAATTAACATCCCAGCTTTTATATGTAAAAGGCTATAATGAACATACTGTACATGGTAATGGAAAGGATTCTGTTTGGCTAATGCTATGATTCCTTTTGTTACATGTACTGACATAAATAATATATGGTAGTTAGCAAGGAAAAAAATTCACCCTTCGCTTCCTGAGCAGGTATAAACAGCCTTAAACATGTTTACAGATATATGCCCAGGTAAATCTTGAGGAAAAACCAATGACTTCATCAATTTTAGTTATTATTCAAGGTGAATGGACAGAATGATTCGCAGCCAATTAGCTAGCAAAACTGGACTCCACTTCCACAGTGGTGTTTTTCTTGAACATATGTTGTCTCATCCTTGGGAGTGTTATGCATGAAGGCAGTTTTATGATGAGAGAGAAGTTCTAGTGAGTAGGACACTGACTGAATTCAGATGATCTTTGTTAAACTTCCCATTTCTAGATCTGCCTCTGATGTTTCAGGTGACTTTGGAAAAGTAATTAATCAATAGAATTACACAAATGTTGTGGTAGAGATGAATCACAAACTCTTCTTTGGCTTTTAAAGGTCTTTTCCTTAGCTATAAAGACGGGGCAGCTACACAATTGCTGAGTGAGAGAGAGGACTACCGCTCTGAGAGGATTCTGGGAAAAACTTCCAAACTATTAAAACATGACAGTCAGTTGTGCATTTTAGAAACATGTCTGACTGTAACTATTTCAGAACCTCAAATGGATTAGAGGATTTAGAGTGTGTTTCTTGATCTAGGAATATTCTGCAACATTAAAATACAATTATTTATGTATCATTGTCTAGGTATAAAAGATACAGATAAAAAGAACAAATTTAATCACCCATCATATCTGCACCTGCTGGGTACTTTTTATTTTATGGGTAAACAGAGCCTATTTAGAAGCCATGAGGAGAGGATTGTTCCATTTATCCAAAAAATTGCTTTTATTTCAATAATTCAAGCACTCCTTTAGCTGGCTCATCAACACTGAGGTTTGCTATTAATCAAATCTGGGTGTATAATTGGCTGCAATTCATGAAAATTGAAACTGCTTTCATGTGTGCTTTTTTCACCTCAGTACTTCCAGTGGGTTACTGAAAGAGAATGGAAATTTTGCTAGATTGCCTGACTGGACTGAACGAAGCATACAGTAAGTAATTTCCATGAGTTTATTTTAAAAAAAAAAAATCCACCGCCTATGTGCATACAAGTCATTTCATCCAGATTCTGTTGTAAATCCTGCACAGAGGAATTGCTGCTGGGTAGATTATGGTCCGTTTACTTCTTTCAAGTTACATTGGTATAAAACCATAGTAAAACGTGAAATAAGCTTGGACTGTGAGCTTAGAGAAAAGGAGAAAAATTGCAGAAAAATGCCCATAACCACTTGTGACGGGGCAGGTTAGGCTGTGAAGGACTTTCTCTGTACCTCTTGTGCTCTCTTTTCTAATTAAGCAGCTCCTGTTTCCTTTTCATTAAAAAATGAGATTTCCATATCTAAAAGGTATTATGTGCCCATTAATGTTTATTCCCATCTATAAGATATACACTCAGGGAAAAGGTGTGTTTATCCAAATGTAAGGTCTCATTTGTTGGAACTAAGATATAGCAGATAGGGAAATATTATACCTGAGGTTTATCTGGGTAGTCTGTATGCCAGATTATGGTATCTCTCCTCTATTCTTGACTTGATATTTTGTCAGTTCTGCAGCAACAGCAAGACTAAAGACTGATGAAAACATTTTGATGTAACTATAGCCTTTCCATCTACAATAAAAGGATATTTCACTCTATTTATTTAAAGTGAATATCAGTATTTATTTTCTTTCTTCCCTTGGAAAAGCTTTTCTGCAGCACAGCAAAACTGTGTTGTTTTACACAGTGATTCAAGATCATTTATGGCCTGAAATGTTTCCATCTGTTATCCGACTAAGTAAAGAGAGTTGATGTTATCACAATCCTTCCAGACAACACAGACACTCCCCCCCAATGAAGATACTATATCCTGCAACAATATTTACAGAATAGATCAAGTGCGATAGTTTTCTGAATATCTTTACAGAGCAGTTTACGTTGGACAGCAATTCAGACTTACTGTGTCTCTGTTAGGTCTGTAAAATATTACAAGGGTGAGTTTATAGAGTATTTTGCTGCACGTGCTTTGTCTAACTCCTGAAAAAATAAGAATATTACATACAAGAAATACAGATTTTCTGTTTAAAATCTATCTTTTCTTGGAATCTACTTGAAAAAAGCTAGTCTCTTAAAGTTATTGTTCAATGTAGATTCATTTCCATGAATATGACTCACAAAATTCACTGGAATGCAAAGCACTGCAGGAGACAAAAACCAGAAACAGAGACACCAGCTTCAGTGTATGTACTTCAAAACCATTATTTACTTTTATGAAAACAATAAAGAGGGAGGAACTCAAAGTTAAATCTCCTATAGTGACATCTTCACATGTATTCCAAGCTGTAAATCTGCTGGTAAAGCAATATAATTTACATCACCCAATAAAGGGTCATTATTTTTGTAACCCTTTGCAGTCAAAGCATTTAGCAACCCCATGCAAGAGAAAATGCCTTTGACTTTCAGGGGATCACCAAGTATTTGTTGATGTCAATGAAGTACTTGGACTTCAACACAATGTGAGCATTGAATCGATGCACGTAATGCATTTACCTTCTCTATCTACCAAGGTTACTTTTGATCATATCTGCGTGATAGCAGAATTTGGCTCTCCAGCTCGAAGATTAAGAATTAGACTGATTATTGAACTATATATATGGATGGCTTAAGCTTCCTACTCCACAAGTCTGGTCTGGACAGTGACTGCAAATAAACAAAGACATGGAGCAGGAGCAAAGGCACAGTGTTTTACTGCTTTTGAGTTTCAAGTCTGAGTTGGAAAGCCTGTTAACTTGATCCAGATTTTCAGAATTGAGCCGTGTCCTTCCATCTCAAATGGCATTACTGAAGAGTACCTACAGACAAACTTTGTCCCAGTATTCACTAGGACTTCAAAAATATAAACAGACTGGATTTTGTCTGTAATGAAGTAAAAGCAAGAAAATATTTTCATAGCTCTGCAGTAGCAGCAAGAATAAAGAACAAAGAAGATGTAGTAGTGACACAATTCAGATCACACAGACAGTATTAATTTGAAAGGAAAGATAGGCCTGTTTTTAAATAATCACTTTTTATAGCAGAATCATGCCTAAATGTTATTGTGCATTAATTTGGTTACTTAGATTTTTCATTCAAAGTTAAGATCTCAACGTGCTTTCAACTTAATAAATGAGTTTACATTTCTTCTCAGAGTTAATTTGTATTGTAACCTATTGATTTTATTCCTTAAATTTGTTTTCCGTCCTTTATAATTTTTTTGATTTTTTTTTTTTTTTTTAAATCTTAGGTTTGACTAAGGTACGCTTTTGCAACTAAATCACACTTAAATAGGTTTTGCAGCAAATGTCTCTGAGGATCTGAAAAGGTCAGAGCTTCTGTGTTGGGGGAGCAGGCAACCTGCTTGCAATTATCTTCTGAGCAGCAGTGTGAATTCACCTAAACTATGCTAAAGAATGTAAAGCTATAATTTTAACTGGAGATTACATTAATGCGCACAGAGATACTTACTGCAGTCAGCTTCATCTGATAGGTCTTCACAGTCTGGTTTATAGTCACAGACAAACTGAGACTCTATGCAATTCCCACTTCCACACACAAAATCAGTGAGGGCAGGGCATTCCCTGGGATTCTCTCCAACTGAAACCAACAGGACATTTAAATCAATATTGTAATTGAATCAAAGGATGCTCTTTTTTATTTGTTTAGTCATTATACACCATGACTTCAGTGATTTACTGCTTCCAACAGATGTTATTTGGTCTCATGCTTTTAATGGTGCATTACACGTGTCTTAGACTAGCCTTGCCCAAAGGTTCCAGGGTAGGATGTTTTGCCTGGAAGAAAATTCAGTTCAGCGTCAGCATGACGGTTTCCCCAGAGTATTGGTTATGCATGTTCCATAAAAAAGGGATTTGTGAGCTGTGGAAAAGTACATAGGCTAAAAGCTTTATTCTGCTCATAATTACAGGACATCATTTGGAAAATAAGAACATTTTAAACTGAGAAAAATCACTGTTATAGAGCATTTATGTAATGCACAAACATTTAAAGCCTTTATAAGACATTTAAATTTTTGAAGAGTTTAGAGAAACTCTTGCTCTGAGTGTGTGAACTGCCCAGAAATTAGTTGTATGGTATTTAATATGAGGTTCTGTTTTACAACAACGATTTTTGATCATCTCTGAAAATGGGTGAAAATCATGTCATAGAATGAGAGTAAGTTAGTAACTTGCACATAAAGCGCTAGGGTCAAAGCCAAAGAGTGCTGAGATTCAGCCATCTCTGAACTGTCAGACTATAAAGAAACTTACATAAATTATTTTTGAGTTCAGTGCACTGGGTGCATAATTTCAATTAGCACTAGTTGAAACAGTTCCGATAATCCCAAATGCAACATTTAAGACACACTCTTATTAACCTAAGATTGTTTTTCAGTCTAGAGCTCCAAGTTCTGCAACAAAACATTTAGGAGAATGTATTTTGACTCTATTAACTGTAATATGTTTCATTTTTTTCCTTCAAACATAACTAAAATGTGACACATCATTAAACACAGTCTGGACAGAACACCTTGATATTTACCTTTGTGCAGGCCCCTATTTCCAGAAGGGGAAGTTATTGTTGTCAGGGTATTAGTCTCCTCAAATAGAGGTACTTTACTAAATTTTACAAACTGAGGAACTACCTTCTCATTGAAGCAAAATAGGAAAGGAGAACTAATTTTTTGGTTTAGATTAAACATGTACACAAGGTCATATTAAATAGAGCAACAACACAGCATTAAAATGTAATACAAATATTTAGAATGGATAGTTAAAAAAAATACTCAGCGATAAAGTTGGTTACCTGCAGGCCCTGACTTAAATTTTCAGTTTTGAAATACATACATCCCTGAGCATTGATATAAATGAAATCTGGTGTCAAATTGATATCTGTCTTCTTGTTTTGGTTTTTAATTTTACACTGTCAGTTTGAACTGATTGTATTAGGTGTCAGGGAATCCACAGACAACAGCATTGCCATGAATGCTTGAAAAAAAGGAAAAGCTATGGCTGCTTTGTACAGAGAATCCATGTGGCAGTGAGTCCTCAGCAGAGCAGCAGACTCTTGAGAAAAAAAACACTGATAATTTGTGATGGTTAAGGCAGTTTTCACACCTCTCCCAAATGATATGATAAAATTTGATTGAAAATACTCCCAAAAATTCACTAAAATGGCTTCTCCTAAATTCTGGAAAATCACAGAATCACAGAATAGTTGTCAGAGACCTCTGAAGATCATCTAGTCCAACCTCCTGCTCAAGCAGACTCTACTACAGCAGCTTGTGCAGGACCACGTCGGTTGGGTTTTGAGTATATCCACAGATGGAGACTCAACAACTTCTCTGGACAACTTGTGCTTGTGTTTGACTAGCGTCACAGTAAAAAAAGTGTTTTCTTGTGTTCAGATGAAATTTTCTGTTTGTTTGTTTGCTTGTTTGTTTTTTTAATTTCTGCCCATTGCCTTCTGCTTTGTCAGTGGACACTTACGAGAGGAGTCTGACTCCCTTATCACTATTCACTCCCATGCACTGGAAATGATGCACTGGAAAATTAAATGACATCCTTAAGTCACTCAGTGACTTAAATAATGATAAAAATTATTTAATGGCAGAGTCATTATGATACAATATTTTTCACATCTTATTTCACTGCATATGAAAGAGGTAGATTATCAACATACAGAGGAATGACGTTTGAAAATCAACGGCTTTGCGACTGATCATATTTCTCACCTTTACCTCTTTTTACCTTTAATCAAGACAATGCTATGTTACTCTATCATTTATATTGAGGACTTAATATTAATTACAGTTGTTATTTTTTTAATAAGCTACTTTACAGCACTTCAAAGGTACCAGAAACCAACACTTCAGAATATTATTAATTTCTTAACTTATCCTAAAATAAAACACATGATCCATATACAGTCCTAATGAAAACTTATATCTCAACAGATGTGAATGTCATAAAGTCCAAACACAGAGTCACATATCTGTGAATTTTATCCTTTTGGAGTCAGACCTTGTTTATATGTCATTTTTAGGGATACCAGGTTACATTTATGATCATGATGGAGATTCTGCCAGAGGCTTTGACAGAGGTAAAAATAAAATCCCTCTCGGAATTAACATACCAGCACTGGCATAGCATCATCAAACTAAATATTCTAAACTCCTATTCAGAATTGTGCTGTTAAAAATTGAGTTTCCAGAGCACATACTCATTCTGACCAAAACTCCTACACCAGCTAAAAACTAAATCAAACCAAGAAATACAGTGGATTTTAACCATAAAATACAACTCCAGCATCAACAACCCCAATAACCAAACAGAGGTTCACACAGAAGTTGCAACATAGAAGTTTCATTTTAACCAGACATTCCTTAAATATAATATAAAATCTCTATTTAATCAGGAAAATATATTGAAGAACATATTGGAAAATATGTTCTCACGTCTGAAGTTTGAGCTGCAATTTAACAAAAAAACATGTCAGAAACCACTTTGAATAAAGAAAAAGAGAGGATATCCAAAATATTACTTTGCCTCTTTCTAATTTAGTCATCAAAATTACAGAGTTGCCAAAATCTGAGTTTGAGTCTATCAGTATTGAATTTGGAGATAGATGTTTCCAAGAATGGTATTCAATCCTCCCTCTAGGGAGCTGCAGTATAAAGAAAAACAATGTCTCCTAAAAAACAGCTTAAGATACATTTAAAGCTGACATTTCAGATAAAATGAGAAATTTTCATTTTGTCTTATTTCATTGCATATTTTGGTTGTGTGGACTACATATAAAAATATATAGCTGATCACGTTCCTCAGTTGTACTTTGATCACCAGTAAGTAGAAAGATATTGGACGATGGTTGATTATCTATGGCATGTAGTATTATATATTTTTTTCCAACAGTCTAACTCACATCATTCCATGAATGTCCAAACATAAAAAAAAATATTCTAAGCAGACAAAACATGTGAAAATATGGCAAATTTCTTGCTTGACTTTCTTCTAACAACAGCTCAAGAAACTTATAGGGAAAAATATTAACATACTGTTGAATACACTCCAAACAAATTAGGACAAAAATTATAATTAAAAAGAAAAATAAAATTACCAGTTGCACTTTGCTGTGTTACTCTGAAGTTATCTTTGAGAAGATAACATTAAAATGGACCAGTGAGCCACAGCAAGCACAAAAATGAGCTGATTCCATGTATAAAAATGTCAGAGGTGCAAAACAGTGAAATACACAAATATGGATTTGTCACAGTGGGAATGAGAGAGATTACAATGAGTTGAAATGTTTTTGATAAGTAGTAAGTTTATTTCTGAATATGCTACAAAAAGTTTGAAGACAGCTAAGATATCCAAAAGCAACAGAAAACATTTCTTTTTAAGAAAATGGTTGACCAGAAAGAAACTTGCATTTAATGAAAAAAGCTATAAATGTTCTTTTTTGACATCACCTTCTTCCAAACCTTTGGTTTATCCACTAAACTGAACAATCCATTGTTCACTCAGTTCCACACATAATCTTACATCATGGAAAATATCCATACAGATATGGAGTGTTGGTCTACAGGTGTAGCATGAGTGATAGAGAGCTATAAAAATTGAGGGAAGTTTGTGTTTGGTTTTTTTAATGAGAATAGAGGCTCCAACAATATTTATTAGTTTCCAGCACTCTTGCACATTTCTTGGGCAAGTTACTTTTGGCTTTCATTGTGCTTTGCTCTCTCTTCTCCTACAATCATTCAGTCCATAAACTTGTGGGGTCTGAAGACTATATGGATATACTGCAAGTCAAAAAACCACAATCCATTTGCTTCCCACAGAAAGAGAATATAAATAACAAAAAATCCACCCCAAAACAAAACAAAATAGTATAGAATATAAAACACAAAAACACAAAGAAACATTTCATAGCTTATGATAACAACTGAGCTTTTGATCAGCATAGAAATAACTGGATTAACAATAATCAGTGGAGCAATTAAACCATTGATTTTCTCCTAGATGAAAGTTGACAGGACACAGCACATATCCTTGCAAACCACCTCTTTTCCCTTACAGTAAATACTTGGAGATTAGACTCTCATAAATTAAAAAAAATTAAAACAATTATTATGGCATAGCAAAATGCTAAGGGTTTATCATACCCATTTATTTGGTTTCCCCTTGGAACTGTAGCATTTCCTGAAAACCAGCACACCACAAGAAACTAGCACAGGACATATTTTAGATGAAGTAGTAACTACTGACTACATGTTATGCAAATCCCTGTGCCAAATGAAATGGCAGCACTTGAAAAGGAAAAAGCATAAACGGGATATCACTTTTCAATTAAGTACAATTTGTATTGATGCAGCAAAGAGCCATATAATCTTCTAAGCAGTTTTTAAGAGACCAATAGAACTGGCTTGGCTTTTGGATCACTAAACCCTACAAAAGAAGCATGTTAATGATGGTTGCTGTAGAACTTGCATTTACATTTTGCTTTCATTTCTACATATTTGGTTCTGTACAATAGACAGATTCTGACAATGATCAGAATACCAGCAAAGACCTTCCCTGGCAATAATACATGTGTGTGTTTGTATATATATACAAAATATCAGGGGAGGCATAGGTTGGATATTAGGAAAAAATTTTTCACCGAAAGGATTGTCAAGCATTGGAACAGGCTGCCCAGGGAAGTGGTGGAATTGCCATCCCTGGAGGTATTTAAAAAACACATAGACATGGTGCTTAGAGACATCGTTTAGTGGTGGGTTTGGCAATGTTTGGTTGATGGTTGGACTTGATGATCTTAAAGGTCCCTTCCAACCTAGACAATTCTATGATTCTATGATGCTGTGAAAACAAGCAAGACACAGATGCACATCGTGCACACCGTAAATAAATTGTGACTCTACTGTGGATACATCACAAGCTGTATATTTATATCCATCTCCAGTAAATGTTATCTATGGAAAACTAGCCCATATGGTACTCCCAGAATTTATAAACGTGACAAGATTCATTTGGAGATAACTGATAAATACAACATTATTAACCCAGGCGCTTTGTTTCAGTTACTAGAAAAGATTGGCTATGAAAGAACTCATGAAAACGGTCTTCTTTCTTTTAAGTTTGCTACTAGAGGACAGCACTGGGCCAGTGACTTTTCTCTGACTCTGTGAGTGCAAGAGCTTTATCAATGTTTTGTAAGATGAAAATATTCCTGTGATATCCGTTACATCTAAAACATGGAAAGAACCATACAGGTCAAATATCAGCTCTCTAAGCTATAGATCTTGACTGCCTAAATAAAATGGATAACTCCAAAAAATCTTTTGGTTTGATAGATACCAGTAAGTTTCATAGATTGGGTGTTAGGCTGACACAACGAATGTTCTCCTATTTAAAAGATTTATCATGAAAGAACTGATCACACAGCCGTAAAGAACAGATGCTCTTGCCATGTTGCATTACAACCTTTAAGACTTACATAGGTTGTCAGAGGTTATGTTTGGCCAGTGCTACGTGCTTGTGAAAGGCATAGGGTGAATCCTGAGTTTTTATGGTTGCTAAAGGCTGCAGTGAGCAAGACCTTGAGCTGTTTTGAAAAGCAACATGTAACTCAAGGTCAAGTATCCTGAGCTGCTGTTTACCAAGAGTCTCACCTTCTCTGCTCTCTCCAAGAGGAATGCATATACTCACTCAACAGTAAAACATCACCATGTCAACAGTAAAAAATGAAACATGTAATGTATATTCAAGGATAATGAGACTTTTCCCTATTTACCTTTTTTAAAAATTAAGGTCCTTTCTGAATAGAAAATTTTTCAAACTACAGTTGAAAATTCACCCCTTTCTATTATTTGTTGTTTAAATTACATTGTACAGTGAGAGTACTTATAACACTTTCATCCCCTTGTGTAATACTTGAAACACAAGAATAAACGAAGATTAAAAAATTAAAAACGTTTTGTTGAAAATATTGCTCAATGAGAGTAACTTCACCCTTTTTTTAAATTAAAATGGATGAAATAAAATCTCCTAGAAGGTTTCATTAGAACTGGAACTCAACTGTACTCAATACTCTGAAGTTCAGAAATTATGAAACAGTTTGCCTCAAGCTCTTCATTTGCTTACCCCACTTGTTCAGTACCCTTTTCTACATGACTTTTTATAGAACATTAAAACTCTATTAGCAAACTCATCAATAATGTTTCTGTCCACGGATGACCTTGGCAATCTTTTGCAGAGAAAACTAGATGAAAAGTTTCTACTCATGCAAGCCTGCTATCATTTCAAATAAGGTTCTTTTGTAATTCAAAAACCATAGGGAGTTGTCCTCACAGAATGTGTCTTTTAAAAGGCCAGATTTAATTCAAAGATAGGCATTGCCTCTGACATAAACAGCACATCTAACAAATCATATTGACTCTTAGAAGGCAGTTTGACCTGTAGATACAAAAGTCTGCCAATGAACTTAAAGATGCTCAAGGCAAGCAGCATTATGGTGCCTGAGGCCACCAAATAAACTCGAAGAATAAAAAAAATCATCCATAGTTCTGGAAAGGTACAAATGCCTCTAGCTCAAGCAATACAAAAGATAAGAAAAACAAAATTTCTTCAACTTGAAGTGCAGATATCATGGAGTATAAAAACCCATATCACACAAGGACAGAAGTTTTTATATTTGATTAAGAATGAATGACTGGCCTTAGTGAAGGGTGTATCAGCAGGATAAGGAGCTCCTGCTCACAATACCCTCATGCAGGGAGCTGCTATAATTTGCTCAATACTAAAGAAGACACTAGGGAGAAGCACTAAGAACTGGACAGTGAGGGTCTGGTGTTGTAGGCTTTATCCCTTTAGAGCCTGCAAGTGGTAAAAGAAAGGAAGAAGAGGAGATAAATCAAGTGATGCTTTTACAGAAAATTCTATTCCCCAGTAATTATGAACATGTTCAAACAGAGAAAAATACCTCCTGAAGCAATTTGACATGTGGTCTCCACTGCTTGGTCCTTTTTCCCTTCCCTGTCTCCCCTCCATCCTGATTCCAGTGTAGAGCTAGGTTACATCTCAGAAATTTCAGCTGACTACGTTATTTTTAGAGCTTTTCAGTGCTATTTACTCTGCAAAATTACTATCAAGCTGATGTTTCCACTGTCATGCAGAATCAATCCAAACCACTCAATCATAACACTGTCTTCCTAAAATATCATAGGTATTTTAGAAGCATCTCATATGAATATTGTATTTTTTTAATACATGGACTTGTCCCAGGGTGGTTCACAGGGTTTGTGACAAATGAATGGAGTACAGCACACAGGTGCAAGTCACAGTTATCTGCAACAAGGAGGTTCTTCCTCGGCTGACTGCTCTTCCTGGCTGTGCAGAATCATCATGACATGTGAAATTCATCTTGGGTGTCATATTGCACGAAGGCATATGATGGGTTACAGAAGATCAACTGTTATATGTAGTTTATTCCTATTGGAAGGGTGTCTACCTTCTACAATAATTTCATATGAAAATTAACCCAGACAGAGGTGGTGTTCATTCTTACAGCACCACCTTTATAGACAATCATTGTGATATAAAAAAAAAATTCAAATCCAGCCATCTCGACCCCGTATATTTTGCTAGCCATGAACAGTCTTCTTTTCTGACCCATTCAAAATATGTGGAGTTAAGGAATCTACGGCTGGATATGAAGAGTAAGCAACATGTGAATGGAATGTCAAAATTGTAATATTATACGGAAAAGCTGTATTTGCAGTGATCTACTACCAAACCGAAGTATCTCTGAAATCAACAACTTGTTTCAGAAGATTCATATGAAATAAACAGAAACTGAAAAAACCCACTAACTTCTCTGTATGAAAAGTGAGGTAAAAGCTAAAACTTGTTTCTCGTATTCAAAATCTGTGGCAAATGACCTCACATGTTTTCCTAATGAGAATCTGAGAGTTGCAAAATCAAGGAAAGATGGCTGAAAAAATCATTTGTTTAAGTTCTAGTGCATTTTGTACATAAACTCAACCAGTCCTGGAGTATTACGGGTGTGTAAATGACTGCTGTACAGTGCAACAAAAAGTGAAGAGTACTGTGATCTTCAAGCTGGTGTTGTGTTTCTCTTATTTCCTTTCTTTTAATCTTTTCAAAGACAACTGTCAAATGCAATATTATTAATTCCCTGAAGCCAGGCTATATAATATTTGCTTCTTCAGTAAAAATGAATTTAAATTTTTTTCATACATTTCTAGAAAGTTGTAATATGCAATGCTATTTAAGCAATGGCCTTGTGCATAACATGACTTGAGCGCGAATTCAAGTCGTTCCCCCTGCGTAACTGCAGCAGCCCTGGCAAGCTGGGTTGAAGGAACCTGTATTTCCTCCACATCCCTCCTGAGCACACTGCCTTCCCCACGGACTCCTTTGTACCAGGGCATTTGGGATGTCCTTGGAAGGCAGCTGTGGCTGACTTTCACATTTCCAGAAGGGAGATTATTTCTTGCCTAGAAGCAAGCTTTGCATCATCTGTACCCTCTGCTGAGTGTAATGAGATCTGAGTTCAGTAAGATCTTCACTCAAAAAGGATAAAGCACATTCATGTTAATGTACGTTACAGTAACACAAATTAAGTTAAAGCTACCAAAAATTACTAGACTTCTCAAAATAATCTTTCTTCTGCTACAACAAAGCAGACTCAATGGATATCAGCAATTTGTAAATTGACAGCTCACCATGAAATCAAAGAATAATTTCCTTCTAGAGGCAAAATCTAAACATCCAAACATTAGACTAACAAATAAGAATTTTATCATTAATTTCAGCACATTTACTGAGAAGTTTTAGCCCGGTGATGCAATTCCAGTGTCCTATGTCAGACCGCCCTGATATCAACCTATTTAAAAAACAGGTGAAAAACATCATAAAACATTAATATATTTTGAAGAGGAAAAAAAAAGAAGAAAAAGATAAAAAACCCCAGGTAACTGGACATACATTCTGGCTGAATACAAATGTATATTTTGAGTGACTGAATCAGCTCTGGCAGCTTTCTCTGCCTGAATTCCCTTCTCTCTCACTTCAGGGCCAGGTTTGTACTGAATATTTCTGTTGTAAGAGTTTGAACTTTTCTCAAGTGTTTGAGCAGAAGGAACTAAATTCTCCACTAAATGTAAAGCTTTGCATGATACGTAGTTGAGGATTCAAAGAAAACACAGGTTTATTTTAAAAATACAAAAGTTGGCCTACAGACCCAAAACACTAGGATGTTTTAGTTGTTTTCTCTCTGATCTGCAAAGCCAGGCTGGAATTCTAATGAGAAAGGATTTCTCTGCTGAGACTTTCAAAGCTTCTTGTTTATGGGAGCACAGAAGTAAAGTTGTTCAAAGGATTGCAGCACCTTCACCTATGGTCTTTGTCATAAACGATAGGTGAGGAAGAATACAAATATATGAGGAGAAAGGGAAAGAAAAAGTTTACCACTAGGCAAAGCAAGCTTTATTACATTTTAAAGAAAATTTCTGTTCAGCTCAATTTGGTAAATCAATTTCCCATTAATTGGAGGACTGTGATATTTTGATTTTGCTTTCTTTTAAAAAGTAAATATAATTTTAATACCACTTCAAGTATGACTGAATGTGTATCCTATTTACCTTAAACATGAGAAGACAAGCTTGTGAAGTCTGATCCCAAACAGCCAACCCACAAAGACCACTGGAGCTGTAATGGCTCTTTCTTCTTCCTGCACTTGTATCACACTGAATTGCCAGGCCATAAATAATACATAAATCAACTAAATAATCAACTATTCTAGAAATTTCTGTTCAATTTCAATTTAGAGTTATGAGTCACTTATTTTCATTGATCATTCACTGTTTGTTTTTCAGGTGGTGTCCTGGGATGTCAAAATCAGTATGAATGATATGACTGAGTAAGGTATATGTCCATGTTTATACTCTGTGTTTTTGTATCTGGACTACAAGATTCCTTTTCTTTAAAATTACAGATGTACATATTCAGAATAGTGGCAACAACATGTCTGATGAGTCGCGCTTTTGGTTCACTATTATATGACAGTGAGCCATCAGCTGGAAAAGCAAATTGATAATGCTTGAAGTGCTCTTTAAGGTTACCAGACCACAGATTATTTCTGACAGGATTTTTAGAAGATGTTTTCATGAAGATAAGTGTCAAAAGTCTCAAAAATAAAATTAACTTTATGGATTTTTCTGTACAATTCTCATAGGTATTTTACCTTTTTATTAAGGCATAATTGGAGGCATTTTTTTCTAGCCTGCAAATAATCTAATACATGCTCAAAGTCAATTATTAAAAAGTGCAAGAGATGACCATTCTAAATTCCATTCAGGTCACATAGTATAATCTGTCTCTAAAGTTGTATAAAGAATTATTGTACAAGAAGGTGAAAAAACTATCAAAGGTAATTAATCAATAAATCAATGAATTTACTATTAAGAACAATCTTTCTCTGGCTGTGATGTGACTCCACTATTTTTCACATTTTTCAATTAAACTTGCAAAATAAAAAGATACCAGATTTGGAATTAAAATTATTTTTGCTATCAAAACATAACTTACCCTCTCACAACCAACTGATAAGACTCTTTTATACTTTCTTTTTTTTCTATCTCTGACAATATTTCCAAGACCTCTCACATTTCCAGTAAATCCACAGTTACTTCTTGACCTTCACTTCCATAGAAATCAGTGAGAGCTGAGGGAAATGAGCCTTGCAGGGTAGGGCCCCGGAAGCTCAGATCATAAAAACTAAAGTTATCTGTAGTATTATACAGTAGCTTTTAGCTAATTAATTTCTGAAAGGAACTAGTGAAAAGATTCTCTTTTGTCGGTTGAAAATCGTCATATAACATGAGCTTCAAACTGGAAGAGGGTAGATTTAGACTAGGTATTAGGGAGAAGTTGTTCACTGTGAGGGTGGTGAGGCACTGGAACAGGTTGCCCAGAGAAATTGTGGGTGCCCCATCCCTGGAAGTGTTCAAGGCCAGGCTGGATGGGGTCAAAGCAACCTGGTCTAGGGGGAGGTGTCCTTGCCCATGGCAGGGGAGTTGGAACTAGATGATCTTTAAGGTTCCTAAACCCTAAACCTAAACCATTCTATGATTCTATGTAAATCACAGCTATCTACGTGAAGAGTAGAGAAATCTGCAGAGCTAATCCATCTCCATGCAGGTTCTCTTATGATGTGTATGGCTTCTTTCTATAACACACTATATGAAAGCAAGCTGAAGGAAAACACGTGTACAATAAAATAACTCTTTGGATTTATTAAAGTCTGCTATAACCTTTGAATATTACCATACTGCATAAAATTAGTTGTAATATTCACATGTCAAAAATCCTCTTACAGACAGCCTCTCTCTTCCCTCTTCACTATCTCCACTTGAGTACATTATTTCTGCAAAGAGGCAGTTATTTTATTGTGTTGACTGCAAACAATGATCCAGGAATACCATTCAGTAGCTTCCAAAAGGACAGTGTGTGAGGAGGAGGCTATGCCAAAATATCTGAAAGGTCCAGAATGGCTCTAACATTCTTCCCCACCACTACATCCATCTGCTGGGAAGCAGCTAAACATTCAATTTTTTTCCCATGCACCTTAAGGTTTTCTTCTTTCCATTCCTTTCTGTTTATTTCAAACCTATTATTCAAGTTTTAATTATTTTCAATTATCTTCTAGGTTCTTCCTCTGCTTATGTAATTACCGTGGCTAGCATATTGTTATTATTATATAAGATTTTAGTTTAACCTAATAAATCACAGTGGAAAATACAGATGTAGCCTTCAGTTCCCCTCGAGGACCCTGGCTATGTGTCTAGCTCAGCAATTCTGCAGCTACAAACATGGTTCATGAATAAATGTTGTAAATCAAGTCATTTTGTTGAGAAGAAACCCCTGACCCCTTCTGGTTTGTATGCTACTCTTCTCCTTGAGTTTGGCCACAGTAAGATTGTGTTTGCTGTCTTTTAGCTTTGTTACAACAGACACAATAAAACTGTGAACCTGCACTGAAAAAAAAACAATTTAGACATGACATGCTTTCTCTATCCTGCACGCCCCAGGCTTGGGTCAGACTGAAATGTTATTTTTGAGAATCTGGCAAAGTGTATTTTGTTTATTTGTTCTACAAAGGTAAAGAATCAATAACAACAAGAATGAAAAAGGTCAGACCAGGCTCCTTCATGTCATCATGCCAACAGGAAGGTCAGCGTAACAAAAGTCTCGAGAAACTTAAGGAAGCAGATCTCAACTTGTGGAGTAGAATGCAAAAAAATCATACAGAGAGCTGATATGAAAGTCACTAAAGACAATGCAATGATTCCCTCTTGACTTTGGTTTGAGCTCAAATATCACTGTAGAGGCAGGAAAATCTGGGGGGGGGTGTTGTTTTTTGTTTTTTTGTTTGTTTTGTTTTTTTACAGACATGCACTTGCGCACTTGAACATACATAAAAAGCAAATATATGTCAGGGCTCTGATCCTGCTGAAGAGCAAAGAGATAAGCATAAACCCATTCCCATAGGATACATGGGCCTAAACTTTAATGAAACCCTGCTGTGCCTAGCATACAATATCGGAGGTACTGTAAGTGAAATTTTCTTGATTATATAAATATTGTACCTTGTTACAGTGCGAAAACCTCCACCATACAAGTGACAGCTCTATAAAGGATTAGCATCTTGGGTTTCCAGCTTTTCTAGATCAATCTTTAAAAAATGTGTATTTATATTGTATATTGAGCTTCAACTGTGTATTTCAAACTTCTATGAGAAAAGCCTCCTCTGAATCATTCATCTTCATAAACAATAATTTTCTGCGAAATACCCAGGAATATTACTATGGCAAAGCTGTAAGTATGTGAAAGTAGTCAAAGCACGTGGTGAAACTGCTTTCCCAATAGAGCTTCTTGCTGAAGCAGTGCTATAAAACAAATAGTTGTTATATGGTAATAAACCCAAGTTACTTTCTGAACTGTTTCACTGCAAAGGTATTTTAATGCAACACTGGTTATAAAACAGTATTAACATTCAGATTTGTAGGGTCATAGACTAAAACCAATGTAAATTTAGCAGTCTTAACATTTTAAGAGATTTAATGTCCTTCATGTGACAGCTTTCCAACTCCCTATTGAAACAATTTGCTTCCTTGCAATGACAACTCTATGGAATATTTCCGGTTATGTTTATATAATGTCTATTTTCAGGTTATTATAAAATATGTGGACTTAAGAGTAAGCAGAAATATTTTTATGTTATACAAAGATATGTTGATACCATCTTTATGAACTTACCTGGGAGTTTTCTTCTTCCTTAGAAAAACAAATCTTGCTATTTCTATTTGCTGAATATCTTCATGAATCTGACTGTGAAATGAAGTGTTTAAATTGTTCTAACCTCAAAATGGGACAGAATCCCAGAAATGTGGTTGAACTGGACCCCACCATAAGAATTAATACATCTTAACACATCTTGGCAAAAAATTGCAAGAGAGATCGGCGTCCTCTTTGTTATTCAAAATGATAGAGGAATGTTGACCTCCCATCACCTCTCAGGGCATCCTTATCCATCTGCCCTTGTCCTTTGGAGAACAATCACATGCATAGCAACGGGGACAATGAAACACTTAGAAAAAGCGCAAGGGAATCACTAGCATTCATGTGCCTGGAAGAGCTGTCAAGGGTACATCTGCCTTCGAGTTTTATTGAAGTGCAGTTCTGAAGTAGGTCCCAGCTTGTATCCAGTTTCCATTCTTTGGTTTACACTACAGAGCAATTTCTGAATGCAAAGCTTCCATTTTTCAGATGAAACTATATCAAAAGATGCTCTCCAGAAGTACATTTTTCATGCTGCAACTGATTATGGGTATCCAGACCACGTCAGGAGATTAAAGTTTGCCCGAATAACTTCCCCAAAGCTCATATAGTGTAGATATGTGACATCAGCAATGATTGCCTTGCTCAACAAATCCACTTGTATTGTGTCACACTGTTTCCTAGCAGGGATAAAGACCACAGCCTTCCTTGATGGAAGCCACGATCCACCCAGATTTTTTTTTATTTTTTTTTTTTTTATGGCAGACTCTATTCCTATTTTAGCTTATGTCCACAAAAAGATGAATTAAATAGAGTGAGTACCCTGTGAAGGAGTCAAAGGTTTTCTTTACTTTGCTGGCCTTAACACTTGAACTGAACTGGGAAAAGGAAGAGTGACAATGGTCCATTTGTGGTCTCAACTCATTTTTATGGCAAAAGCCTTTATCATAACACAGGGAGTCCGAAGGCTTCACTTGTGATTATGTGGCATAATTTCTACAAAAAGACTCAGTAACTTACCAATGAATTAGAGAAGGAGAATTCTCACTCAAAACCAAATAAATTCAGGAAACAAAAACTCAGGCATTCCTTGGATTTATCTGCAATGATTTAGTGTGAGAACACTGCACTAATACAAGACTTTCTGTATGAGTAGAAAATGGTATTGAAGTTGTATGAGTGAAAGCAATGTACTCATAACTAATTTTATGAACAGTGACATTATGATAAAAACAGTACAATCATGAAGTATCTAAAACCAAGCAAGAACATCATACATCTCCTTTAGCATCCCAGCAGAAGCTTTCTTCTTGAACTTACCTGTGGTGCAGTTGTTGAACTCTATGTCATCTATTGCTGCTCCTCCTCCTAGGTCTCTGGTACGAATGCCTTCAAAGATAACTTCAAAATTCCTCAGTTTCCCCAAGTGTAACTCGACTTTGTTCCACTCATCACCATGATTTCCTGATTCACTCCATATTTTCACAATCCCATCATCAGTCTGAAGTTTGAATAAAATATATATAGTAAGATACATGTAAGTATGGATTATCAAATACCAGTTTTGCAAAAAAAAATCCAATCCAAAAAAACAGAGAGAAGACTGGAAGACAACACTTCAGTTTTGTCAAGAAATGGTAAACATATGCTTTGCTCGGATAATAGGAAAAGTAGCAAAATGAGATGATTACCATACAAATCACATAAACATCAACAGTAGATGGAGTCTCAGTACAGAAATTACTATGTATATGATTGAAATCCAAAACAGTGCATTTTGATGGAGTTGTATTTAACTTTATATAATACTGAGGTTCATTCTTTGTATTTAGAATATATTACTGGATGCAAGGTTAGTCTACCATTTTAAAATTAGGGTATCAAACAGGTAAAATCTTTTAAAAGTTGTGACAATGGTAGTCCAAGGGAGAAAAAACTAACAAGTGTAAGTTAATAATATGTTTAGTATAGTTTATTTGAAGGTAAGTAGGAGCATTCTGACTTTCAAATATGTTAATATATTTTAAGGCTTTTCTTTAGATGTCCAATCACATCACCTAACTGGTAAGTCAGCACCAAACAACATGCTTCAGATGCACCAGTTCAATTGTTGTAAGTACATGCTACATATATATGATGGCAGCAGAAGTAAATATTTGCAAAAGTTTTGTATGTGTCCCAATTTATTTTTCTTTATGACTCTCTGAATAATCATCCAAATTGTAAATGAGATAATTTTTGCTAGTCTTTTGTTATCAAAACCCATTAGTATTCCAGCTAGGGTTAATAAAAACACTGTGCAATGCGTCAAACACCTAAATGTAATGCACAACAAAGGTTCTAAGAAAGTAGTACATGAACAAGCAAAATCTAAGGAAAACAGAGACAACAGTAAAAATATGCAGGGAAGTAAATTAATCACATTACTTTATACATGGTGAACCTGTTAGATCAGATTTATGTTAATAAGATTGTCTTATGCATATTTATGATGAGAAAATGAAGCTTGGTGCTTTAGATACTGTATTCTGAATAGGAAAGTGCAGGCAGTATGCATAAAAATATTATATTAATTTTTTCTGAATCAAGGAATTCACAGAGTTCTTGATATCTTTTAGAAGGAGGTCCTCAGACCTACCAAAACATAGAGATACTGACGTGTGGCTTGACGATGGTGTTCTGGAAAATTATCATTAACTGTAAAAGAGTTAGTTGAAAACAATGGCAACTTTACTTTAAATTGCTAAATAGGAAAGAAAACACAGGGAAGGGTCTCCATAACTACATGTAACGTCATAGGTGCTGAACAACCTTATCGCTGTACACTGCTAATGGTGTTGGAGCAGCAGCAACAGAAGCCCTTTATAAGTCACGATGACTGAGCACAGAAGCACCTGCAGAGGCAAGTTTAGACATTGCGTCTTCCATTATGTATCACTAGTTTAAAGCCAGTGACACACTCCATTAAAGAGAAAATAATATAACAGGAACTCACTGGTGTTTTGCACCACTAATTCCACAGTCAGTGACAACTGGTTATGATTTTCTCATTGTATTTCTCCCAGTGAGACTCCTGACTCTATTTATGTGCCATTATGTCAGAGATCCATTCATTTAGAGTAGACCAAGCCCCTTTCTGGCCTATAATCAGTGCAATTAAGGTGAACAGGCATCAGGACAAATGTGATACCCTTTCTAAAAATTCCACCTAAATTTCAACCTGGAAACACAGCACAGAGGACTCTATATAAACACTGAGCTAAAGAAGAGTAGATACAGTAAATGAAGCTGATTTTAACAGTAGTAAAACAGTTTTTCAAATGTAACTTAACTTTACTCATATTATTCTTGTCCATCAAATATGTAGTCAACAATTTAACCTAATTATTTCAGTAACTCAACAGTATCTATTCCATTGATTCTGATATTTTTGAATAACCCCCAAAAGAGTATTACATATTATTGGGATAATTTGTTTAGTTTGGAAACATCTTCCATCTATCCATGACATGAATAAAATGGATAGTTATGATTAGTTCCATTTGGTTTTAAGGTCTCCAGCATGGAATACAAAACAAAACTTAGAAGAGAAGTACTTTTTAACATTTAATCCATTTGCTGTTTCTGGAACCTCTTCTGCCTGCCTTTGAGAACTCTTTGGAATGCGAAAATTTCCCAAACGTTATGTGTAAGAAATTACTGATTAATTTTACAACAGTAGTTCAGTGCTGTGTGTTAGTGGTGAATTTAGGAGACTTAAAATGAGGTGCATAATAATAATACTAAAGAATAAGGGAATACCTTTACTTTTGTGCATTTAAGCGAGGTAGAAAAATTCAGAACTTGTATCTATCCCAACATGAAGCCCTAAATCTACAAAAAAATTTCACACGTTTAAGTTTGGTTGTATGGAAGTCAGTGGAACTTCTTAAAATATACAGGGATAAATATTTATACAAAATCTGGAAATGTTAAATGTAGCACAGATAACTAGAATACGAGCCCCACTTCTGCTGTTAGCCTGATTTTGATTGATTTCACATTATATTTTATTACATTACCTTCTCTTCAGACTTACATTACATTTATGATGCTGATTTTTGAGTAAAGAATGCTGCGAGTACCAAGTAACACTGATAACATACTTCTTTAGAAATATCCAAATAAAATGTTATAGCAATCAATTTGTATACGGTGCCATAACCATAAAGTATCAAGAGTTTAGGCAGTTATAGGAACTGGGGTATTTTTTTCCCACAGTGAGTCACTGTAGAAAACTTTTTGCTAGAAAGAATCTTTTTCAGATAGAAACTTTACAACAGAAATGGTAGTCTCCTTGCACTTCACAAATTCCTGAATATGGGTACACAAATAAAATGCAGGAGAGGGAGGCATTGCTTTTCCTGTCTGGATTCAACAGTAGCAGTTCCTATACAACAGCAGTACTTCATAAAGCGTGAAAGGCTGATTTTTCACTTTCTCAGCTACAGCTCTACGTAACAAAATGAAAAGCAAGCTCATCCCCTGCATAACTGCATGAAGGCTGTTCTAATCCAGAGTGAAAAGTCCCTTCAAAAACACAAGCCCTGCACGTTGTCTGCATGAAACAGCCAAGGAAGAGGTGGGAAAGGGAGACAAGGAGGATGCTTGGCTCTCCTCCTCTCCCCAGGCCCAGACAGTGGAGCTGGCTTGGCTAAGGGGTGTAAGCTATACACTTCTTCTGGATACATACTTGGCATGAGAGGATCATCGTTTGTAAGCTTTGCAGATTCCATTTCATGAATTATTGTTTTGTTTTCTGCATTCTCCAGCCAGTTAATCTGTCTGGTGCTTTGGCATTTCTTTCATATCTTTGGAATGTGTTCACTTCTAAAACAAACACAAATATGGCCTGAGGGGGAAAAAAATCAGTCTGTACTTTGACCTGCCCATCACATCCAGAAATCCTTTGAGCTTTTTCACTCTCATATACGTGTACTAATGTAAAAGAGAGATATGTAGAGATATATCACAATCAGACAAAATGTGTCCCAGCATAGAGGAGGCTGGAGGCCACAGTGTCACCTTTCTTTCTGCTTTTATGAGACTTATTCTTCTACTGACACATACTCATACTGAGTGTTTATATTGCTCTTCAACCTGGGCTGGCGGCAAAAGCCCAAATCTAACTCTATGCTCCAACACACTGATAAAATACGGTTAAGATCTGTGGCTTTGGCAGACCGTATCAATGCGGCCTGTGTGTGTGGGAGGTGGATCATGCTGGCTGTTGGTCAGCATGGAAATCCCATTTTCCAGTTAACCTGAGGGAGTCTAGATACATAGAATCATAGAATCATAGAATGGTTTAGGTTGAAAGGGACTTTAAAGATCATTAATTCCAAGTCCCCTGCCATGGCCAGGGACACCTCCCACTAGACCAGGTTGCTCAAAGCCTCATCCAACCAGGCCTTGAACACTTCCAGGGATGGGGCCTCCACAACTTCCCTGGGCAACCTCTTCCAGTGCCTCACCACCCTCAGAGCGACAAATTTCTTCCTGAGATCTGATCTAAATCTACCCCCTTCCAGTTTGAAGCCATTACCCCTTGTCCTATCACTACATGCCCTTGTAAAAAGTCCCTCTCCAGATTTCTTACAGGCCCCTTTCAGATACTGGAAGGCTGCTATAAGGTGTCCATGGAGCCTTCTCTTCCTTTACCAAAAAACAAAGTTGTGATCTGTCTTGCTGAGAGGGTCTCAGATCTCACTGACACAGAATGCATATGCAAAATATTTTTGCCCTAAAAACTTGGTCAAAGTCTTTTTTTTAGCAAGATATCTCATTTGACAGCAAATGTTAACAATGACACATCACTGTTAACAGATGAAAATGGCCAGATTTTTTTCTGTTCAAATTAAAATCTTAAGATTTTTCTGTGGAAGTCTCCCTCGGTTGAAGGGAAATGTGACTAAAATAAATTAATCTTTCCTTCTTATGTTTCCGTTTACGAATTTTGTGAACAACCCCACAACCTGTCTGCCGCTCAAGCTTATGGTTTCATCATTGTTAAAATCCTTCTAAATCCTTGTGTTAAAGTGTTAATATTTTTTAAGCTCTTCCTGTATAACATCTCAAAGAACCTCTTAAGTTAAAATTCAGAAGTTCTTATAATCTCATGGGTTGAGGACTGCTGAAGCCTCGATCCAATTCTTGTTTTATGATCTACACAGCCCATTCTTTTGATTATTTTGCCTCTCTGTGAACTGATTTTACCTTCTCTAGCTGAATTTTATCTGTATTACCAAAATAAACTGTTTTAAAGTGCCTTTTATACTATAGTCCCAGCTTTATCTTTTATTCATTATCAAGAAGCTCTTTCCTTCCTGGTCTAACTCATGATATAGGAATCCATTGCCCATTTATTACTTATTCAAATTTACTAGTCTGTGTTCTTCCTAAGTCCCATCGCTCTTCTGGGAAAAGGACTTTGTAAATATTTTTCCTTCCTTTACAAGTGAAGTCTAGAAAAAAATCTTGCCAACAGTTAAGATGTGGATGCAATTCTGAGATCCTCAGCCGTGACCAATAGCATTTCATAGCTTTTTTGAAAAACCAGTGAATCTGTGTGTCCTTTCAAAAGTCCATCTTTGTATGTATATATACCTATCAATATTTCAGTTACAATACATAATACTTAATTAGCACTTAAATACTGTCAGGAGGCAACAGTACAGCTCTGAGTTCTCGATAAAAACTTCCAATATTATAATAATTCTTGTTCTTGGGATGTCAGATGTTTTCCTTATGCAAATACATAGGGAACCACTAGGACTTCCTAGAAGGAAAAGAGATGCAGAATGATGTCACAAGAGCAGACAGAAGTTTCACTATGCATACACAATCACAGCAGCCAACATAATCCAAAAGTTTCTGTGGACCAAAAATGAAACAGCCATGTTGCCTAGTTATACATCCTGACAGACAAAAAGTTCTTTTGATATTAGACAAGCTAACCTGGTAATGTATATCTCTACCTATACCACAAGAGAGAAATTTATTCCAATTTATCAATAGCCTCTTCATCATAGGTTCAGATTGCAATAAGATCATTTGTTTCCTCCCAGAACAGTGGGAAGGGAGGGACCCAGCAGTCTCAATATCCTTAATGATCACCTAATCTTGTTGCAGACAGAAAGAGTTAAAGAAGATTATTTGTTAGTCATACCCATAAGCTTTACGTGACAAGTGGACCACTGGCTACAATAGAAGAACATTTGCTAGTTTACCATGTTCTACTTTGGACTTATTTCTTCATGGCATCTGATCCACTATTTATTAGTACGGACTACTGCTGGGTAACACATCTGGAAAGTTCCTCAGAATGTAATTTTTACAACCTATTTTCTAATTCTGTACTTTATAATCCCCTAAACTCAATTTGAGAAGATCTGGAAGTCCAATGTTATTGACACATCAGCTAACAAAATTTCATTTATTTCCCAAAACACATACTGACACTACTAAAAACAGAACTACAAGACAATGTTTTCATTTAAGGCTCTGAAAAGTTATTATTAATTGCATGTCACTGCCCTCTATGGGTTGAACATAGTCGAAGGTCAAGTTGAGGTGATGAGCCATCATTAAGGAAAACTTTACAGTAAAAGGCATCTTTTTCCATTGACTTGCAGCAGTGGGTCTTCCGCTGTCCCATCACGCTGAGTGATAAATACTCTCAGAAAATGGCAGAATTACCTCTAAGAAGACCGTAACCTGCTTAGATCTGTATGTCTCTATGCCTAGCCATAATGGAATATTCCTATTTGTATTGAGAGGATTTTTAATCTACCTTGTGATAGTCTGAGGGGAATTATTTCTTAATGATTTCATTATATTGCAATTCAGAATCTTCTTCATGCTTGTCTTCATCTGAAGAATGATCTAAAGTGTTTATAACCTCTCTTCTGAGAACTTCAGGGGGAAAGTATATCTTACTGGGCTCAATATCCTCATTAATTCACCGGGGGATACTAAGAATGAAGGAGAGGGAAGGATTTCTTTCTATCTTAGAATTCCTTTTATTTTGTGGTCGGGTTTAATATTTTTCCTACGCAGCAGAGACCACCATTATTCTCAAGGCTACATTTCTAACACAGTCAGAACAATATTAGGAGCGGAATCCAAAGCATGCAAGAGGACTATGCAATTTTCCATTACAAGAAATTGCAATTCTTCTGTCAGAAGAATACACTAAGTATTCCAGATGCAATTATAAAGGTTCCACTATAAGACAATCTACCTTGTTACGTCTGCAGTGAAACAGCAATGAAACACAGATTTTTGTTCTTGATCTGCACTGCTCCTTCTATTCCTGTTCTGAGCTGGGTTCAAAACATTTCCCTGGTTCATTTGCATCTGCATCTGATATTTATTTCAGCAGAGCCACAGGAAATGAAACTGAGCTTACCAAATGGATGGAGGCAATAAAAACACTCGCTAAATATTCCTGGACTCTTCAAACCAAATATACTTGAGGGCTTTTTAATCAGAGACAGAATATTTTCAAATGATTCATCAAAAAATATTAATGTTTTATTATTAATACCATAAAAAGACTTTCAAGATTCACTGTATCAAAAGGCTTCTCTTTCTTCAGCACCCTTCAGACTTTTGAAAGAAGTCAAGCTCTTTTTACATAGTTTTTTAAATTGTTAGGAAAAAGCTTTTCTCCTCTTCTTTCAGGTTCCTTTGAAAACAGTACCTTCCTGGCAAGCTGTTACCATCGAGAATTTTTAAAACAGGATATGTGTTATGTAAAGCACAGAAACATAGTATAGGACAAGCATAATGTGACTTTAATGACACTGCTCATTCCTCTAGCTTTCGATGCATGGTAATCCCTCTTGTTTTACAAGAGGATTTCAGGAGGGCAGTTTATTTTTCAGGCTATTTCTTCTTGGTTTAGAATGAAGTGTATTTTCAAGGTGTACAACTGAAGTTAACTAATAAACCTGGTTTTCACGAAATTTTACTTTCCTTGACGTAGTATCATCATTAAAGCCTTTTGATGGTTGACTAAGTAGTTTAAAGATGAAGTATCCCATGATGAGGTATGTTTCTTCACTGCTTCCTCCTTTTATTCACCAAAGAGTGGAGTGCAGTCCTGCACTTTTACATGTACATCAAAGAAACAGGAGGTGGAAGGAAGAAAAATCACAGTTTTTCCTCATTTGCTAATATTTTAAAGACCTTTTCAATAAAGCTATATTTCTCCAAATCAGAGAACAGTGAATGTCTTTGCTGACATTTCTGATATCATGTGTCTAATTAGGTTTCATTGCTTGAGAGCAAGCCCCATTTTCAGAAGGTTCTGAGCACCTTCCTTATATATTTGGGCTGTTGCTACCTCAACACTGCAGTACACAAAATCCTTGCTTATTTTTAAAGATCTCAGTTCCTAGGATTAAGTTTTTCATGTGTAGTTTGAAAAACCCCTGTGCATTAAAATGCAATAAAACTGGAGATTGATGCTGTATAGCAGAATCTCTTCTGTTAAAAGAAAAAGATGTGAATTATTGTCATCTTCACCTAAAGTTATTTTCAAAGCACATGACAGATTCTATCTCTTTTTCATTTCTCATTGATTTTCTCTTAAAACTTAACTTCCTAACACAGTATTGCTTAGATTATTTGAAAACAGTAACTTAACCCTGAAGTTTGACCTTTTATTTCATTCAAGCAAAAAAATCTCTACATCAGATTAATCCACATATAGTGTCAAATTATTAAAATTATTTAAATTAGTCAAAGAATGAACTGAAGTCAAGATTTGTTCACCCAATATTTGAATTTTAAGTTCGCTTTTTCTTTCCTTTCCTCTTTCCTTCTTTCTTTTTTTCCCCTTTTCCTTTTTCCCTTTTTTCTCCTTTTCTTCTTTTCTCTGTTCTCTCTTTTCTTCATGGTAACATGAAGAAAAATGAGAGCAGACAATAAGGTTGTGAAGATGTGAGTTATGAATGAGCACGTGTGTCCTCTGTCACACTGTCAATCATTGGGCTGATAACAATTCAATACAAACAGTTCAGCAGCACTTTATAACAGCACTAATTACAGTAACTCACCTCAGCTTTGACAGGCCCCTTTATTTTAGAGAAAGACACATACTCTGTATGGTAAGTGTAAGGTTGGTAAGTGTATGCAAACAAACCAAAATAAAACATTTGTACATGTTGTTAATCATGTAGCAAAATCCGGGAGCAGCAGTACTTATTTACTTCTCTGCCGTTAGCTACTGCTTTGAAAATTTGTTTCTCCTATTAAATAACCCACAGAGACTTGTGGTTAAGATTACCGCTACATTTAGAAAATTAAAGCTAATTATCTGAGTGTTGAAGCTCTGCATTAAATACATAATTCCAAAATTATTAAGTCCACCTAGAATAGTTCTGAGAGAGACAAATAGAAACAACGTCAATGTAGGGAGAAATTTTAAACTTAAAATTTATACTTTCCATCACTATGCTAAGGGATGCTGAGGGATGCACGCTATGGGATTCTGAAATATTCAGCCAATAGATGTAGCAAAAAAAGGAAGAATAAAACAACAACAGCAACAACTAAAAGGCAAATAACAGAACTGCAACAATCTACAGAGTAATGGTCCCAAAAGATATGAAAACGTTAGCGATGAGTAATGCAACAGGGTGAATTTTACTTTAGGGATATGTTTCTGAAAGTGATGAGTTTACTCAAGTTCCAGTGACTTCAATGAAGATTCATTATTCTCAGCACTGAAGAGAATGCATTAAAAAAACCTATTCTCTCTAATTTTTCAGAGTCCTATTTTGACAGGAACCAGAAATGTTGTTTAGTATGTCTCTGCCTTCTATACAAACAGTTGAAAAGGAAACATCAAGCTGCTCAAATGGTATCTTTAAGAAATTATTTGATCCAGGCAAAATGTGTACTGCATAAGTAAATTAGTATGCATTAAAAATTGGCTTCATTTTTAAGGATAACATACAAAATCACATAATTTCATTCTCACAGTGCATTATAGAAAGAAGGAAAACAGCAAGATGAAACACTGATATTTCAGCCTTCAAGCCTTTTATTAGATAGTCTGCATGTATTAATCTCAGCAGGTTTTCATAATAAGAGTTAATGACAAAGCCCATCCATCCATCCCTTTCATTTCCTCCTTTGTGCTAAGCATTAAGATGATTTTCACTCTCTGAAATATCTTCTCTCCAATTTTCAGTTCCAAAATTAACATCACTGTAATAAAGGAATACGCATTTCAGCAAGGAACACGCATTCTAATAAACACATTCGATAAATAAACTTATACAACTGAAGAAATTCCTTTTTTTAAAATGCATCACTTCTGGAATTTCATAATGAATTCCTTCAGACCATCAGAAGGCATTAACGGCTCACCCTGTCATGAGTGCCAGCACTTGCAATATTTCTAGGAGCTAAATGGTAGACTCTTGGTTCTTAATTGCTCTAAGTGTTGAGTTGAGAAAAGCCAGTTTCAAAAACACTTTGATAAAAAATGACTGGTAATTCATCTGGAGGCAGGATTTTGTTTCAAGCAGGAAGACATCTCAAGGAACACCAATTGAGTTGCTCATTAGCAAAGATGAAGTTATACTTTTAAAACTTTTATTTTGGAAAAGAAATCTATACTGGGAAGGCAAGAATAATTTATTGATTTTCTTTGAATTATTCTGTGAGTATTACCTTCTTAAAACTTTGATTTATTCTATCACAACCATTAAGTCTACTAGATTTCATTATAGCCAGCTTTCATTTATAACCAAGCAAACTATTCTGTTTCTTGTTGGCATCTTTCTACATTCCTATGATACTCTTTCCACCAAACACAATTTTATGTGCTTAGGCTCTTAAAATACATCTTCATTCTGTATGTTATCCTTACCAATTAGAACAGAGAAATAAAACAACTCCCCTTTGTAAAAGAGGGTTCGTTAGGCAACTTGTACTACTTCATCCTGTCTTCATTTCCTAGCCCTCCCAGTCCTCCTTTCTCCTCAGATGTAAAAATTTCTTCTTCATTTCCTAGGATAATCCACCTTTGTTTGATTTTGTTTTTTAGGTATCTTAAGGGATACAATTGTGATTGCTTGGATTTAATTTTTTTCCCTTCCGTTCGGCTGCTAAGACTGAGTAACATCAAAGCCATTTCATAAGACCTTTAACATTTCAAGCAACTTAGTTCCATTTTGTCTCAAACCTTGTCACACTTTTGTTTTAATCATGTTTTACAGGCCTCCACAGATTGTTCCCACCTTAGAGCTGCGGCAACTGGAATTCTCTGGAAAACCAAAGCTTGAAAGGGAAATAATCACAGTTACACAAATCCTGGGAAGACTCTGGACAACTGTTACAACGCTCCATAGTGCCAAACATAAGGACCACGTGCTAAACATTGTGCAATGCTAGATTCATCAGGTTATAAGATAAAAGTCAAATCTTTACTTATATTTACTGCCTAAACAAATGCAGAAGATACAGAGTAAGAGATGCAATAAAAGAGCTTATGAATCAAGATCATAAAAAGATATATGCAGAAATGAGATAATCTCAAATCTGTCATGTTTTTCCTTCTATAGAGAATACTCTGAATACCATATTTGCAGATGTGAGGCAAAATCACATATCAAATTTCAACTTTTTATTAAGCAGCCTTAGCTCTTTAACTCATGTTCTACACATCTTTTCCCCTTTAATGTTCTCCTTTACCAGTTGGATTATGGAATGAGAGAAAGAATACAAGCTTATTATCCAAATAGGAGGTGCATGCCCCTAATAACTCTAGAACCAGTGGTGACATCCATGTTGCATCCTAACCTCAGAGCACCCACAGGGGAGGGAGCTGGCTAGGTTCAGCCCCCTGAGTGCCTTGGAAAGTCTGTGCATACGACCACCCATGGTGAAGCAAGGACACGGGCAAAACTCGCTTCTCAGGATCCCAGATCACGCCAGATACTAACGGGTATTTGTCCAGGATGTCTTTTAGGAGGATAGTGAAGCACCTTTCTTTTCACGTATGTCTGTGCCTATCTATTTATGTACACTGTCTGAAATAAGTCAGATGGTGCAGAGTTGTTTTGCGCTTTCATTGCCTTTACTGAATGTTGACTACTACTGCTGAGCCGCATCAAAAAAGTGACTGTCATTTTTGTCTGTGGCCACTGAAACAGAAAGAAAACACATCCCTCTCTCCTAAAAGTGAAAGAAATGAATCTGGTGTAGATGTCTCACTCTGAATTGGTGTTTAATACAAACTAAATGGAAAGATTGATAAATTGTTCAACTCAGATAAGTATCTACCAGTTTGGATACTTATTCAATATTTAATTGAACTATAATTGCAAACTTTTCAGGCAGTGGGACTGAACTTGACTTATTCATCAACATGTCTTTTCTTGGAACAATTTATCATTATATCTACTCCACTCCTGGGCAAATATCTGCTTGGAACTGGAGCACCTTACTCTTGTCAACCACATGGATCAAAGTACTGTTTGAGTGACATAGTGGGAAGGTAGAAGCTGTGCTGGTGGGACTAACTTTTCTTCTCTGAAACTTTGACAGTTAGTGGCTAGGGTCAGAAGCATTTTTCTTTTCACAGTGTCACAGTTTACAAAATCACTTCCATGATGTGGGAATCATGGAATCCATCTGTGTGAAAGTCCACTCAGCTCTTCAAAATTTGAAGACTTGCTCATGAAGAATTAAAGCATTATCATTACAGGTGCCTTGAAAAATAAAAGCCCCAAGGCAAAGGCAATTCAGCTGAACCAAACATCTGGAATCTTCCAGAGATTTTGTTTGTTTTAATCAATATTTCAGTTTAGCAATTCACATCTAATACCACCTTGATTCTGTATATAAAACTAAATGTAAGGAGTGGGAAAATATATCTTTACAGGGATTCTGCTGAGACAAAACATAAATATATATATATTTATTTTTAAAAAAGGGAAAACAAGTACATATATTTGCTGTAAACTAAACATACTTTTTTAAAAAAATGTAAGATTCTTTTAGGGCAGTATAATAAAATCACAAGACAAGTAATAATTCTTAAGACTAGCAATCGTAATTCTTAATTCTTGTACAATGACATTAAAACTTTCAAGGTTTTACTAAATATTTCATCTGTCACTTCTTCAAAGTGACAAGTCTGCAGGACAAGGATTGACATGAATATTTCCTACTAATCGTCAAAAAGTATCTTATGCTTTTTCGGACGTAAAAGAGAGTGATTACTGTCAGTTAGGTGTCATGCCTACTTTGATGTAGTGGGATGTTCTGCGGGATATAACTGTACTTCTGTCTTTGTGACAATTACTTTTACAGCTTATTTGTATTCTGTTAGAATATTCTTTTCAATTGGATTTTAACTTGGGCTTGTAGATATGTAGAACAGATCCTCTGGGATATTAGATGAACTGGACAGGCTCAAGGGAATCAAAATACTAAGGCTGAAAAAAATAGTAAGCTCTTTATACAGTCAAAGCTTGATTAAGTATTTTTAACCTTCACTGAATTGATCCTGAGCAAAGAAATATCTTTAAGAGGAATGCTAAAGTCCCGTCTCAGTAATATCTGATGGATACAACTATTTATTCCTTAAACAATGCCAAGGAACCAGACATCTGATTTAAATTTGTAATCTGTAGTTATGAAATACATTTTCTACAAATTGAGGGCTCTCATAACTGACAGATCTTATTATATTAAAACACTTCAGTGAGATTCTCTCTCTTTCCCTACTTCTCTCCCCAGTGATCATCACCTTCTATGTTCAAGGACATATAAAGTTATTTATGTATATAATATGGCAGGGATGTAAAAAACAAAAGTTTGCAAACAGATTCATGAGATCTTGGTGTCTGTGTTGCCAGCATAGGTATGAAATAACTACGTAAGTATCAAAAAAAATATATTGAAATATCCAAAATTCAAATATTTATCCAATGACACCCCTGAATGCACCCAATATTGTTTATCGAATGTTACAGCTCTCCAGCAAGCTATACAGAAAATAGTAGTCACCTTTCCTCTTATAGAAGCTTACTTAAGAATGAGATAAATCATACCTAAGACTCACTTTGACATACTGATTAAAACCCCACCATCAACAAAGAGAGCCTAGGGTGGCTGCTGTAGTGGCTGCACAGGAGACATCTATGACTTTAAGTAACAGGAATCCCACCCACATTGGCACAAATTATAATTTAACAGCAAGTCCTGCGATCTTAACATATTTCTTAGAAAGGAAATCTACATACTGGAGAAAGTGCAGAGACCTCTAAGGTGTCTTTCCTGTGGTAACATAGAAATAATTTGCCTACATAAAGGCAAAATGATAGTTCTGAAAACAAGCATGAGAACAAGCATCAGCCACACTTCAAATATGTAAAAGAGAATTGGTAATAACTTTCAATCTGTCAAACAAATACAACTACAACTAAGGCAGAACAGGAAATTCAGTGACCTTTTTTCTCTTCCATTAATTTTTTGGTTTTCAATGAAAATCCCTCAGACATCCTTCCATTTCTTCCCTGTGCAGCAACTGTTACACAATCCACTTCTGGTTTATAGTTTCGGTAGTTGTGATAACCTCAGTTCCTCAGTTCTATTTCTTCATTTTTTCTCTAGATGTTGCAGACAATGCAGAAGTTCTGTCTGCATTTTCTGAATGTGTTTATTCCCTACAGCCAATAAACACAGAGCTAATTATCAGAAGAATAGAAATCTCTTTGTGTGAACTAAGGAACCATTGCAACATTAAAAAAGGCAAATCAAAGGACAAATGTAACCAATGAGTGGCACAGCAACTGAAAATAAGAGAACTCAAAGGGCTTTGTGGAAGAACATACCTTCCCTGTCCCTTCTACAGCAGAAATTCAGTCTGATCATGTTTGTATGGAAAGGATGAAGTCTAACAAGTTTCTATAGCAATAGCATCCTATATGCACCATTGTAAGATTTGCAGCCATCAGATTGGCATGCTCAGAAAATGTGAACTATCTGATATGCTTTAGGGTATTTTAGTATCATTTACCATGATGTACCTTCTTTTGTCTCACTGCATCATCTGTACTTTTCTCCCTCATATTACCACACCTTCTCTGGATATTATTTGTAAGATCATTAAGGTCCTTCAGCTATGTGCAATGGAACTTTCTTTTCAAGCGTAAAAGATTGATTCTTTAAGTTTGGTCTCCTCGAGATAGCTGGTCTCTTATTGCATCACTATTGTCAAGAGATTTCATTTCTCTGTACAGCAAATCTTGGTACAACTTGGAAGGAGGAGACTGCAATTTGTATAGATTAAATTCCAGATGTAATGATTTAAACAGACTATACTATTGACCAAGGCAAAGTCTAAGGTAGAAAATGTGCAGCTAGTGGTTCAGGGGAGGATTGTCATTAGTTGTTAGTTCCTTTCCATAGTCTGCATAATCCTAAAGCAGCTAGACTGTGAAAAGAAAGAACTCTCATTCTTTCAGTAACACTTGAAGAACACAGCTGGTGTATAAAGTGTTAAAGGGATTGAAATCCACCTAAATCATTTTATGATTGCTAATAAACTTTTTGATAACATACTCCCTCTGAACTCACACTGAACACAATTCTGAACTGAGTCACACTGTCAAAATTCTCAGAATAATGTTATGCACAGCAGAGTCCTTCAAATCTAATGAGTATTTCTATGTCATAAATAACAAGAGTCTTCTTCTGTTCGCTGATCAATGAAATGAATTAGATGGTTCATGTATTAAACTTTAAATACTACCTCTTCTGGATTACATTGGAAACTGTTATTAGAGCCCAGCATTAGAGCTAAAGGTTAAATAATTTTCCTTATTTGTTAATTCCGTATGATCCATGCTTATAATAATGTTAATTTTTTTTCATTTGCATTAGCCTTGGAAAACCTTCATGTCATCTAAAACTCCTAGAGCTAAAGACAAAATAGTATCACTGATTGATTAAAAGCCTCAACTATTCTGATATGTGAGAGGTAAGAAATACAATTTATAGTGTTCATTTCCTTCTTATGGTGCTCCTGCTGAAGGCAAAATCAAATATACTCTGCAGACCACACAGTTACACCCACATATTCCAGGGACTTATGCAAAGAGTCTTTTTGATTTCTGATTTTAGTAGTACTGCAGTATCATCTCTCATTACTGCATTAATTAATTCAAACAGAAAATCACATTAGCATGGTTTCTTCTGTTAAAAAGCCTTCACTCTAAAGACTAATACTAAAATTCCTTACATGGAGTCCTTGGTTTTTTAATTTTGCAGGTACGGCCTGGAAAAACTTGCACGATCAAATTACAAAAGAATGAGGCAAAGGGGGAAGTGGTGAGGGTAGCTGGACAGCCTGACGTGTGTGACTGAACATAAAAGCCTGTCAAAAGAATTTGAGTCTAAAAACCTAGATAAGAAACTCGTATGAATGGACTACGAGTTTTCCACGAGTCTGCAGGCGACTCATTTCTGAGCTGCAACGACCCTCTCATAGGCAAGCAACACAAAGTTGCCAGGTTATGGAAAGGTATATCTCCACGGTAACTACAGTAGTGGGAAGAAACTGAAGTCTCTCAAAGCTCCCGTTACATTGACACTACTAGTCTCTGCTGCGAACGGTAACTGCTCTTACCACCGTGTAGGATGTCAGTGCATGCAATAATAAGACAATTCTACTTAAAGCAGCCTTTCATCTTTCATTTAATTCACCACTACATAATGCAATGGGGTTAACCTACGGACATACATACAAATTATTAAAGTCATAGTCATAAGTACTAAATAATTCCTAGTCTGATCCTTGCATGGAATGAATTGGGATCAGATACTTCCATGTTTGTGAAATAAATTAAAGCAGATACAGAAACACAACTTTCTTTCTGAAGTTACTGTGGATTCAAAGCTGTAGGCCAGAAACTGAAAAGATTTCTGAAGTGTAAAAATTAAACTCTTCATACTAAGGCCCTTTATTGATTCATCAAAGTAATTTTAAGCACACTACGGCTTGATACTGCAAGCCCGGCAAAGATCAAAGACTACTAGAAACTAGAACATCTCCAAGACACTAAAAATGAACTGTGAATTAAAAATAAAAGTTGCATTAAAGGAGGATAAAACTGGAAACAAATTAATGTTCTACAATGAGCACTAGTGCTAGATAGGTGTTTGCTGAAGTTTTGTTAGTATAACTTCTGTTCAGTTCAGTCTGTGTTTGGCAAAAGGAAGATACTTTTCTTGATGGGAGACCAAGGGGCCTTGGGGCATAAAAAGAGATGCAAAGGAAAAAGGAAAAAAGAAAGATCTTCCAGCTTTTGTGATATTAAGTGGAACTCTTGGAAACGTTCAGTGGGGTTTTTTTTTCAAGTAGAGTTTTTGATCAATAAAATTAGATACTGTCTTTGGATTTCAGGTCTGATCAATGCTCTCTGCTTCCTAAAAGACATCAGCAGGCACCAGGTTACACATTGTATTAATAATTTTTCTTTTTAAAAAAGGCATATTAATTAATTTTCTAAATTTACCTATTTAGAAGAATTGATGAAAAACTAATAAAAATGCTGAAAGCTCAAGACTACATCTCTATCATTTAGAAAAAGTCCTTTTGTCTTCATAAAAATATGTCTCTGTTTTACAGATGCTATATAAAAAAGTCCTGATTTTGTTGTCTGTTGCTTCAGTAAAAGTCATTCAACAGCAGCTCAATTATTCTTAAAAGAACTCTGCCCTGAGACACACTGAAATCACAGCTTTTGCTCTTGAATGTCTGCCCTGAAAAGTGTTAGAAAAAAGCAAAAGTCTGACCTGCAAAGATCACAGAGATGCTTCAAAGCCTCATATGCTAAAAAGCTGCAATGTAACTATCATCACTCTGTGAGATTGTGAACCCACAAATCAATAATGTAAATCACTCCCAGAGATCTCTGATTTGGGGAACGAGTTCAGTGAAACAACACTGGAGAACTGTGTAGTGTGGAGAAGACAGAAAGTGCATTTTTCATCTATGTCACTTTGTGCGATATGGTGCCAGGCTGGGATAGAAAATAAGATAATGGTATTAGCCCTGAGAGACAGGGCTTGTGATTCTGGGTGTAATGTTATTTCTGTGTTGCTTCTATGATTTGTTATGCATCATGCTGTCTGAATCTCTCAGCCTGCTCAGTTTTCTAACTAGGCACTGCCCTACCTGACAGAGACATGCCCTGAGTCACACTAATTCTTTACTACTCATTGTCCCCATCTCCAAGGGAGAAAAAGGTCAAGTTCTCAAAGAATTTAAACAAAAAATGCTTAATAATTCACATACGAACAATTTCTTTTATATGTGTTTCTAGAAACATGGTGATTTTAAATTACAAATCTTCTGATGAACCTCTTGTCTTCATGAGCAAGATTCTAAAATACAAGGGTGATTGTTTAACCCTTCTTCAAAATATTTTATTCCTTCAAAGCACGTCCAAATGTATTATTGCAGCTCACCAGCTCTTTGGAATGAATGCCTACATCTGGTTGCAGTATAAGAATACAATGAATTATGCGCTTCTGGTAATTTACAGTGAAGAAGATTGAAATAACTTCCTAATGTACTCATCTGAGAAAATAAAATGCACTGAATGGTGTCTGCCCTTATCTATGGTTTTGCGTATTTGTTTGCTCCTTCTATGTAAACTGTTTTTCAGAAATGATGCTTCCACTGAAAACTGACATTTCTATTTAATCATTGTCTCAGTTTCAATTTACTTGGAAATATGCTTATGTCATTGGGTCAAAATGAGGCCTACAACTACCTTGTTTGAAAGAATGCCTGAAAAGGTAGAAAGTGCTGTTTCGGACTATGCATTCAATTCAGGAAATGTAAATATATAATTATCTTGCTCTGGGAAGTAAAGCTGCCATAAAAGTTAGTCTTCCTTTCTTTCTTGGCAATACTGTATTACACAGTATCCCCACTAATTTCCTTTAAAGGCCCTGGGACTAAGGTAGTACTCCCTTATCCTCGCCTATTAGTCAGATCAGACATTTCATTGACTCAAATACAACTTTTAATAACAGATCACTGGTCAACAAAGGGAGTAAAGAGTTTAAAACTCTGTCTCTCCTGAGAGCTATACAGATACTTACTAAATAAAGGTCCCTGTGTTGCTATGTGGAACCAAATTCTACAGAATATGTCTTCTGCTGGATTTAATAAATGAAAACTATTTGAAATAAATTGAACACTAAGATCGAGTTCAGGATTATGTGCAGTAGGCATAAAATGTCAAGTAGGGTTGCAACCTTGGACTTCAGGAGGGCTAACTTTGATCTCTTCAAGAAACTGCTTGGAGAAATCCCATGGGTTAGGGCTCTAGAGGGTAGGGGGGCTCAAGAGAGCTGGTTAATATTCAAGTATCACTTCCTCCAAGCTCAGGATTGGTTCATCCCTAAGAGCAAGAAATCAGGCAAGGGAAGCAGGAGACCTGCATGGTTGAGCAGGGAGCTTCTGAAAAAGCTCAAGTGGAAGAAGGAATTTTACAGTAAGTGGAAGAAGGGACTGACCACTTGGGAAGATTACAAGAATGCTGCCAGAGTATACAGGGATGAAACAAGGAAAGCCAAGGCCTCATTGGAATTAAATCTGGCAAGGGATATCAAGGTCAACAGGAAGGGTTTCTTCAAGTACATCGGAGGCACAAGGAAAGCTAGAGAAAATGTGGGCCCACTGTTGAATGAGACAAGGGCCACAGTGACAGACGATGCAGAGAAGGTGGAATTACTGAATGCCTTCTTTGCTTCGGTCTTTACTGCTCAGGACAGCCCTCAGGAGTCCCAGACTTTACAGGTAACAGAGAAAGTCTGGAGGAAGGAGGACTTTCCCTTGATTGAGGAGGATCAAGTTAGAGATCAGTTAAGTAAACTGGATATCCACAAGTCCATGGGTCTTGATGGGATGCACCTGCAAGCGCTGAGGGAGCTGGCTGAAGTCATTGCTGGGCCACTCTCCATCATCTTTGAAAGGTCCTGGAGAACAGGCGAGGTGCCTGAGGACTGGAGGAAAGCCAATGTCACGCCAGTCTTCAAAAAGGCCAAGAAGGAAGACCCGGGAAACTACAGGCCAGTCAGCCTCACCTCTATCCCTGGAAAGATGATGGAACAGCTCATTCTGGGCATCATCTCAAAGCATCTGGAGGAAAAGAAGGTTATGAGAAGTAGCCAACATGGATTCACCAAGGGGAAATCATGTCTGACTAATCTGATAGCCTTCTGCGATGGCATGACTAGACAGATAGGTGAGGGGAGGGCAGTGGATGTTGTCTACCTTGACTTCAGCAAGGCTTTTGACACCGTCTCCCACAGCATCCTCATAGGCAAGCTTAGGAGGTGTGGGTTGGATGAATGGATGGTGGGGTGGATTGAAAACTGGCTGGCAGATAGAGCTCAGAAGGTTGTGATTAGTGGCACAGAGTCTAGTTGGAGGTCTGGGACAACTGGTGTTCCCCAGGGGTCAGTACTGGGTCCAGTCCTGTTCAACATATTCATCAATAACCTGGATGAAGGGATAGAGTGTACCATCAGCAAGTGCCGGGAGGAGTGGCTGACACACCAGAAGGCTGTGCTGCCATTCAGCGTGACCTGGACAGGCTGGAGAGTTGGGCAGAGAAAAACCTCATGAAGTTCAACAAGGGCAAGTGTAGGGTACTGCACCTGGGGAGCAATAACCGCATTCACCAGTATAGGTTAGGGGCTGACCTGCTGGAAAACAGCTCGGTGGAAAGGGACCTGGGAGTCCTGGTGGACAACAGGATGACCATGAACCAGCAATGTGCCCTTGTGGCCAAGAACACCAATGGCATCCTGGGGTGCATCAAGAGGGGTGTGGCAAGCAGGTCACGGGAGGTGATCCTCCCCCTCTACTCTGCCCTGGTGAGGCCGCATCTGTGTCCAGTTCTTGGCTCCCCGGTTCAAGAAGGACAGGGAACTGCTGGAGAGGGTACAGCAGAGGGCTACAAAGATGATTAAGGGACTGGAACATCTTTCTTATGAGGAAAGGCTGAGGGACTTGGGTCTTTTTAGTTTGGAGAAGAGAAGACTCAGAGGGGATCTCATCCATGGTTATAAATACTTAAAGGGAGGGTGCCGAGAGGATGGCACCAGTCTTTTTGCAGTGGTGCTCGGTGATAGGACAAGAGGTAACGGGCACAAACTCAAATGTAGGAAGTTCCATCGAAACATGAGGAGGAACCTCTTTCCTTTGAGGGTGGCAGAGCACTGGAACAGGCTGCCTAGAGAGGTGGTGGAGTCTCTGACTCTGGAGACATTCCAAGCCCACCTGGACATCATCTTGTGCAACCTGTTTTAGGTGACCCTGCTCTGGGAGGGGGGTTGTACTAGATGATCTCCAGAGGTCCCTTCCAACCCCTGTGATTGTGTGATTCTGTGATTCCAAGGAAAAAAAGTTAAATGTAAGCTACTGAACATATAGCTAGATATGTTCATATATCTATTTCACTTATATACAAATACTAGAAAATTTTACACTTCTACATTAGATTTAAAGAATTTCTCTAAAATGTTTATTATGTCTAAGAGGGCAAGTGAAAAATCTGCACATTTTCTACATTGTTTGGATCATGCTTTGAAGTTCAGCAGACTCTTAAGTAAAACATTCAAGCAAATCTTTGAAAGTTTGAAAGTTTCTTCCTCTAGTTGCATGAAGGTCAGATAATTTTCTTTGAGGCTACCTGAACACAATTAAGTCTATAACTTCCACATTAATGCAAGGAGTTGATTGCTTTTCATGCAGACAGTGAGAAGAATCAATGTAGAAATACACAGTCTATTTTAAGCTGTGAAGTAGAATAAGCTGTTTCCTCAGACTTTATTCTTGAGTGACTTCCTGTAGAAGTAGGGTCAATGATATTGATTTGTGAAAATTTCATTTTAAACTACTCGATCCTAGAAATACAAATGTCCAGAAGATATCAGATGACATCTACAGCAACTCTGCTGCAGGTTTTCCGGTCAGCAGCTCAGGACAGTAGGCTGCTCCACTAAAAATAACCAGGGAATTACAAAAAAACCACCATGATTACCTGAGCTGTGGCACCTGCTAAACTATACATTCCTACAGCATTAGCCCTCTCTTCCTCTCTCTACCTTAGGCTAGCTAAAACCGATAACAACATCAAGGGAACAACTGTGATGGCTTCCAGTTTTTGCTGAGAAGCCGCAGAAGCCCCGCGGCCAGGTGACAGGGTCTGTGCAGCATCAGCCCTGAGCAACTGGAGGAGGCTGGCTGCCAGCTCCAGCTGCTGTTGCCCTGGCCAGGTTAGTCCGTCACTCCGGTGGCGTGGATGGGGTCCTGCTTCACTTGCCATGAACTGGTCGGGACTTCTTGTCCTCCTGAATATCATTATGTCTTTGCTCATTTGTAACTGGATGGAATTAATTCACTATGACAAATGCCTGAGTAAGGTCCAGTGGAACTTCCTAATGAGATTCTGTGTATATTGGCCTTGTCACAGTCAGCGGAGGTAGTTACTAATGGCAGGTTTCACCTTCCTTATACATCTGCATATTTCTTTTCAGAGGCTTGTTTCAAATCCTTGAAAGCTGCCCCCCCTAACTGTGTTAAATCCTAAATTATCTATTTTAATGACAATGTCTATATGCAGAGCAATAAACATTGACCCCACAAAAATTATCAATAAATGGTTTTGTCCTTTGATTGCTGTTCCTTTCCCACTGTGATATCTAAGACTTGTTTCTTTTTTATGACAGAAACAACTTAAACAGCAGTAGGAACCACACTCATATCAGCAGAACAATAAAATGTATCATTCCTTTCACCTAAGAATCCTTGCTTGCCTGTCTAGAATCACATTTAAAAATAACACTGTTTCTTCCGACTCACAAAATAAACTGATATTGAGTGCCAATGAGGAACTCCACCATCACCGCTAAAACAGGCATAGTGAACATCCTGCTCTTCAGCTTCAGAGTATCTCCTGCACTGGATTGTATTCTCTTACAACTGCACAGAGATTAGAAGTATCTCAAAATCTCACTGCAGTAGCAATGTTTTGACTAGTTATATCCAGACCTCTTCTGATAATATTCTGTTTTCCCTGTGAGCTTTTGCACTGTTATTAAATACTTAGTAATTTCAATTTAGATGGATGGTAAGTTGGACATTGCAGTCTCCATAAATAGCTGTAATGTCAACATCTTTTATTCACATAAATGTTGATAGGATTGATTTGAAGAATACTGGATTTTTGCAACTAGTTTAATGGACCATCATTTTGATTGGATTATATGTACATACATATACATATACACAGAGACATTTATACAAAGAATATGTAGTACAATTTGAGGAGAAAAAAACCCCAGTAACTGCAGAGAAATACAGGCTCTTATCACCAGGGATAATTATCTAGTAAAACTCTACTCAGGTCAATTTTGTAAAAAATAATTTTTAAAAAAATCCCCTTGTCCATCCTGAGGGTGGAAAAAATAATTAAGAATTTTAACTACTGGACTTGAAACCTTCAGAGACAATATCCCAACAGAGAATAGATGACTCTTTTTAACTCATTTTAGGTGATGTGGTTTGTTTGATTTTCTTTTATTTCACTTCCTTTGTCTCCTGTTTAACAGACATATTTGCATGTGTATTATTAATTTCACTGCATGTAATAAAATGAGAAATAATTATTTTTCTGTTTTTAAGGCAACTGTCCATGCTGCAACATATTTAATGTGATAATTACTGTATGCAATCAACAGTGATAATTTAAGTGCAAAGTACTCACACATAATTAATGCAGCTGCTATTTATTTTCCACCGAAGTTAGTTTGCAATTTAGTTTACAATTAAAATTAAGCAATCCTAAAATGCTCCTAATTACAATATTTGGGTGCTACAAGATACACTTTTGAGTAACTCAATGAGAATATAATTTGAACTTTAAGTTAAAATACGAGTTTATTTTTGCACCTTATTCATTGCAAGTAACAGGATCTAATTTTGTTTTCATTTTGAATACATTACCACAGAAAAGTAATTTTCAAACAACAATTTTTTTTTTTTTAAATCTACTTGTCCCCTTTATGGATTTGAGCTTTTCCTGGAAAAATAGCTCTATAAATATATCTGATTAACTGCTACTTGATGAGTGGCCTGTTGTCATTTTTAGGTGTTTGGACCAATCTATGAAAAAATCTCCTAATGGCTGTCAAAGGGATCATTGTCTTTACATTTCAGACAGGCTTAGCCTAGGTTGTGTCTTTAGATGTTAAAGACTACTGAAGTGTTTTACCTTCCAGGTTTTTGAATTATTCTAATAATATCCAGAACATTTGAGAAACAATTTTTAGCAATTTATTTTCAAGGGCAAAATATGATTTATCATTAAAAGTTAAGGCATTCAACATGTGCATTGGAAATAAAACACAAATTTTCATGCAGTTCACTAAAATAATTTTTATCCCAAGATTTTATTAGAGATACTGAAGAAAAAGAAGTTAACAAACATGTGGCAAATAAATTGCACCATGATTTATACTTGAATAGCCAGAACTCCTTGCACGAATACAGGTAAGCATGAATACACAAACTCTCATTTGCAAGTTTTGTCTACATCTACAAGTGGTATATTTGGTCATGGTGTTGGAAGATCATTAAAATGTCCAATGGTATTCAAATGCATAGCATGCACAAAGAGGTGAAATATAAGCTTTCTCTACACTGGTCATTAATTTCTACATTTTACTCAGAATCATATTATGATTTAAAACTTGTTTTTACAAGCATTTAATCCCTTTGCTTTTTAATGAACAACAAATGGAACAGCCAGTTTTCAAGGCATGTATCTGTTTTCCCTTGTAACTGAATAACTAAATAGTTTTTTCTGGTTTTTTTCTATTTTTTTGTCATCCCACATTTAGCAAAGAAAATGCCAGTTCTAAAGAAAATTGTTTATATATTCTGTACTCGTCTGCACAAAAAGATAAATAATTTAATACAGTCATATTTTTGTATTTTATTCTCACTTTGTACAGATTGTTAATTCATTTTTTTGGTGGATGTCATTCCATCAGAATGATAGGGTTGTGTACTGATAGCTACCAATAGGGACTGCAGCAAAATACAAAAATAGCTCTCACATAGAGAATATCAAAGAAAAAGGTACTGTACATGAAAAGGGAAAAAGGAAAGAGGTTTTAAAAAGATTTTCTGTGGCTTTTCAGATAAAATTCTTTTGGAAGAGAAGTGGTAAAACATTTTTAAGAGACTAGAATAATAAAAACCAGCTGAACCAGGAGGTGTGTCGAATCTCTTCCACTTTACAAGCTGAAGAACAAAATGTCAGAGTGCCGGAGCACTCTGCTGTAGCACGTACACCTTTGCAGATATTCAGATACTCAAAAGAAAAAGGTTTTTTTATTACCTTAATCAGAACCTGAATATGTCCCATGGCTTTTGATGACTTGAAGTACCAGAAGCTCATCACACAAGTCCCACTTGATTCTTTCCAACTGGAACTCTTCACATGGGCTTTTTCATTTTTTAGGCCTATTGCAGTGGCCTCAAGGTACAGGAATTGTCCTGAAATTAAATGATGGATTACTGAAAAATTGTTTTGGACTTTCAAATTAGATTCCAAAACTCATCAAACTAAATACAGAGACATATGAAGTACACTTCCCATATAGGTCCTATTCATGTGAACCTCAGCTTAGGGTAAAAAATGACCAGATCACATTCCTTGTGTACTTGTTATATCAGGAATAAACTGGGAGCAGCTTAAGATTTGGATGGGCCCGTGTAGAAAAGCAAGAATACTTCCATATTTCCCAGCTATTCTGATTACATATCCTTGCCCGACAGCATTAGTTGCTATTTTAACAGTGCATCATACAATAGCCACACTGCAATAAATTTCAGGATGCAGTTTTCTGAAAGATAACCTTCAATATAGCAAGTTACTCTGCACAAAAACTTGTGAAACAGGCAAAAAACCTTCATGATTTATAAACCATTAGATATCCCTAATGATTCATATTACCTTTGGCCATCTGTACTCTTTAATGTATGAATATTAACTAACATTTAAATTATTCAGTCAGAGGAAACTGCAAAAATAGATGCCTACAGTTAATATTTTCCAACCCTGATATGGTCCTTGAGTTTTCCATTTTCAATTTTAATCAGAAGTATAATAAATTCTGCAAGTTTTCAAATTCATTTTTTTCCTTTGTACAAAACCCAAATGTGTAGTTCGCATAAACATAAATGTATAAATAACACATTGTTAAATTATAATTGTACATCTACTGAAGTTTGTACATGAATTAGAGAAAAAAATTCTACTTCATTAGCAATGGAGTAAAATGAGTTCATTCTAACTTTGACACTTCTCTGGCTAATTTACAACCATAGATGTTTGCCATAATATTATGGGACGAGAAATTTGCTTTTTCCCTGAGGTCAAGCATATATTTAAGAAGTGTAATTCATTATATTCATTATAACATTTTAGAAAAGATAATTAGAAAATGCAAGTGAACTTATTTTTTCTACACCTGCTACTTTGTGTGTTAAAAAGCCATGTATCTAAACACTACAAGATACAAAAAGCATGCCATATCATGGCGTCAATGTCTGCTAGGAAAATGGGGCTAGATTGGGTTGAGTGCTGGGCATGTTGGTGTTTGTTAACACCTGTTTAATATTAGGCAAATGACTTCTGTTTGGAGGAACCAAACCAACTGAGAAAACTTTCACTGTCTTCTTTGGAAGGAAACTTGACAGACTGTGGTGGCAGATAAGGGACACTCTGAAGGACCCTTTGATCTGAATGACTGGGACCAGCACTGTGGGACAGGGGACTCATCGCAGCTAGTCCAGCTTGGCTAGGAGATAATAGGACAAACCACTTAATTCCAACCAGAATGCTGTAATTCTAGTCATAAGCAAGTTTTCAACATTTTAATGTTGAAAATGGAAGTGCTAATAGGGGAGCTAGAGTTAAGCAATTGCTAGACGTAAGCTCAAGAGCTGTGGTTTTGGAAGCAAGTGCTGAAATTTGCCTTTGTACAAGGACCAATCACTGAATACTGCAGTATTTTCTGCCACATAAGACAAAATTTTAGCAGCTGAGTTGAATTTTTTTTTGGTTCTCTCATGATGAACACAACTATTAAGTGCTATCAGTTCTAACAATATGGCCAGATACCACCTTCACCTTTAAAAAATTGACCACATTAAAATTATGAAAAGTGAAATTAATTCCTAATATTTATTTGTGAACACAATTCAAGGCTATAGAGCAGCTCTTGAGTAAGAAATGGAGAATTTGATGTGTTTGATCACTCATCACAACAAAAACACTTAACTTTCATATTATAGGGTAAATTCTCAGGCTTGACAATTAAATCAGCAGTAATTTTATTCATATATGGAGTGGATTCAACATATATACCAGAGAGATACATAAATCTGTATTCTAATAGAACTGGCTATTTTAAAAGCCAAATGAAAGATAGGGACACATCGGAGGGCAGTTCTCTTGTACTGCATCTTACTTTGAGAGCAGCGAAATGCAGCCAGGCTGGACTGTGTCAGAGTTCAAAAACATATGAACACATAATCTTTGTGATTATTTGTTCCTGTTTCACCCTCAGTCACCTTGGCAAGCTTTCACTAGCCCCTGAGTTTCTACATATCTTGAAGTAAACTTTGGTTTTTATTGGGTTTTGTCCTCAACAGTTCATGTAAACATTCAACAACTGCTAAAGACAAGTCCCACACCTTTGTGTAACTGTGGAATATTTCAATTTAAGATCAGTTCTGAGGTCAGCTTCAATAACATCTTTAGTTGAGCTACAGGACCTTCAAAGGCAGAGGATGAAGGCACAGAGATTCTAGCAAGAACAAGAACAGATAACTGGATGCTTTGGCCAAAACAAACCAGGAGCTGCAATGCCACTAACACAGGAAGTCTATTTATTTAAATTGGTTTTTTTAAATTACCTAAAATTAAACTACGACTAGTCACTACGGGTAACTCTAAGCTTCCTGGAAATGAGCTCGAGCTCTGGAGGAGCTTGACCCAGTGGATCGCTGAGCTGAGCTAACTCACCTTTGAAAGTTGCAGCCAGACCAAATGCCTCTCTCCCTACAAGTCACAAATTATCTTGCTTGACTCATACAAAAATACTTAAAGGAAAAACAACTAAGAATCAATTTTTCCTAACTTAAAGTAATTTTACAACAGTAATTAATATTTTATATTGCTACACATTTAATTTATTAAAAATGACACCCTGATTAGACATGTTAGAATCCCCCTGCTGCCTGTGCAAGGAGGTATGAGAAGCTCCGTGAAGACAATTGCATCTCGTTTGTGAACTGACAACATACCAGTTCTATTTCCAAGCGTGTGGTCCCCAGGAGGTTTAAGACTTTGAGGTGAGCTGGCCCCTAGCACCCAGTTAAAATTGTCCGCCAGGGAATTTTGCCAGCCACATCTGCCATTCTCAAAGGTGCAGGAGGTTCCACATTCACCCTCATCTGTATTATCCCCGCAGTTGTCTTCAAAATCACAGCTCTCTTCTGGTCTGTAACACTTGCTGTTCTGACATTGCCAGTAGCCATGGGAGCAGGAGCCTGAAAAGAGAAGAATGGGGGTGTCCTGGTGAATCGCACTGCCGTGCATCCCAGCAAGGTTACTGGAAGGTTACATCTCAGAGAGTTTGATATTTAGGAGGAGGAGGGTGGTCCAGAGCAGTTTTATTAAAAGCCTTTGTTCCCTTAAAGTGCCAATCCATTATCAGTTTATTCCTTTTGTATTTTGTCAAGAGATTGCCTAAATAAATGACTGTTTCTTGTAAAGCCTTTGAGGACAAGTTCCAGCCAGGCATTCCTTCACTAACAAAGCTTTCTAGACTGACTTAATTGCTGACATTCTCCTTTCATGTGGTATAGGATTAAACCATTTCATTTTAGCTGCAAAGTTGAGCTTAGTTTAGCAGCCCCAATTTGGAAAGAAAAGCTTTTCTATTTTAACTACAGAGGTTTGCCTTTTAATGGATTTCTTTTTTTTTTTTTTCCCAGACAGGTTCAGTGCGGTGATGCTGTCCTTTTTGTGCAGTATTCCTGGCATTATTGATGGATAATTCTGCTATTGTAGAGCCTAAAACTTGTAGGACTTATTTCACAGGATCCATTTCCAAGCTTCATGTTTTCATTTCAGATCAGTTTCTACAGGGCTCTGGATAAAAGCAGCCCCTTCACTACAGTCTCTAATCAGGAAAGGAGAAACAAAATTCCGAAATGGACCCTCCCTATTTCCATTTTCCATTCTGCTCTGTCAGAAATAAATGCACAAGCATAATTTTATTCAAAAATAAGAGTATCACTATATTAGCTCATCAGACATAAAAGTATAATATGCACATGTATGAAAGTTGTACAAGTATGGGAAGAATTTGAGTTAATTGATACCAAAAATGTCATGGTGTTAAAAACATTTTTCCATTACCACTACCTAGGAGCTGATGGAGCTAAATGAAATTCACATAAGGTTAGATTTTATTAAGAGGTCAGAAAAACAGATTTATTAACAAAAAGAAAAAAAAATAGATGGAGTATTCGGTTGGTGTGTTGGCTATCTCAGTTCCAAGGACTTTGTTTATGCCAGACTCTAAATTACAAATGCCCCAAAATAAGTGAAAAAGTGAAAAAGCATTGCTACGCCCCTTTGCTGTAGACTTAGGATAAAGTGAAAACAAGCCTTGCATCACTAGATGTTAGATAAAGAAATAAGCATTAAGCTCTCTTTTTTAAGTAAAAAATCCTCCTAACACATACTTATAAAAAGAAAAATAAAAAAATACAAATAAATATTGGAACGCCATAGAAATATCTAGCAAGTTTTCCAGGGAAACTATTCATTTTTAATTCCTGATTTCTTAGTAACATAAAAGTATGTATCATGTTTGCTCTAGAAGATTGTGTATGATTTGTCTTTTAACAGTTGCTCAGAGAAAGGAGGAAAAAGTCCTGAACAGAAAGAAGCAAGCCAGAACAAAAGTCTGATAATGACTTAGAAAGTCATGAACGTCAGGCAAAGGTCTCCAGAGCTGGAGACAAGGAAAATGAGTAGGCTCTGACTAGAAGAAAAAGACCTGTTTGTTCAGTTACAAGTTTATGAAAGCATCAGAGTGACACTTATTAGTATACAATCTCTGAAAATGGTGTTGGCCAAAAGAATGGAGTAATTGTATTGATGTACCAGTCAGTGTCTAATTATTGCAACCTGCAAGACAGTTAGAGTCCATCAGAAGCTTCTCTCTAGCAATCTGCTTCAGAATTTCAATCATCTGTGTTGTTTCACAGAATCACAGGGGTTGGAAGGGACCTCTGGAGATCATCTAGTACAACCCCCCTGCCAGAGCAGGGTCACCTAAAGCAGGTTGCACAAGATGATGTCCAGGTGGGTTTGGAATGTCTCCAGAGTCAGAGACTCCACCACCTCTCTAGGCAGCCTGTTCCAGTGCTCTGCCACCCTCAAAGGAAAGAGGTTCGATGGAACTTCCTACATTTGAGTTTGTGCCCGTTACCTCTTGTCCTATCACCGAGCACCACTGCAAAAAGACTGGTCCCATCCTCCCGGCACCCTCCCTTTAAGTATTTATAAGCATTGATGAGATCCCCTCTGAATCTTCTCTTCTCCAGACTAAAAAGACCCAAGGCCCTCAGGCTTTCCTCCTAAGAAAGATGTTCCAGTCCCCTAATCATCTTTGTAGCCCTCTGCTGTACCCTCTCCAGCAGTTCCCTGTCCTTCTTGAACCGGGGAGCCCAGAACTGGACACAGTACTCCAGGTGCGGCCTCACCAGGGCAGAGGAGAGGGGGAGGATCACCTCCCATGACCTGCTTGCCACACCCCTCTTGATGCACCCCAGGATGCCATTGGCCTTCTTGGCCACAAGGGCACATTGCTGGCTCATGGTCATCCTGTTGTCCACCAGGACTCCCAGGTCCCTTTCCACCGAGCTGCTTTCCAGCAGGTCAGCCCCTAACCTATACTCGTGCATGGGGTTATTCCTCCCCAGGTACAGTACCTTACACTTGCCTTTGTTGAACTTCATGAGGTTTCTCTCTGCCCAACTCTCTAGCTGAATGGCAGCACAGCCTTCTGGTGTGTCAGCCACTCCTCCCAGCACTTGCTGATGGTACACTCTATCCCTTCATGCAGGTCATTGATGAATATGTTGGACAGGACTGGACCCAGTACTGACCCCTGGGGAACACCACTTGTCCCAGACCTCCAACTAGACTCTGTGCCACTAATCACAACCCTCTGAGCTCTATCTGCCAGCCAGTTTTCAATCCACCCCACCATCCATTCATCCAACCCACACTTCCTAAGCTTGCCTATGAGGATGCTGTGGGAGATGGTGTCAAAAGCCTCGCTGAAGTCAACGTAGACAACATCCACTGCCTTCCCCTCACCTATCTGTCCAGTCATGCCATCGTAGGAGGCTATCAGATTAGTCAGACATGATTTCCCCTTGGTGAATCCATGTTGGCTACTTCTCATAACCTTCTTTTCCTCCAGATGCTTTGAGATGACCCCCAGAATGAGCTGTTCCATCATCTTTCCAGGGATGGAGGTGAGGCTGACTGGCCTGTAGTTTCCCGGGTCTTCCTTCTTGGCCTTTTTGAAGACTGGCGTGACATTGGCTTTCCTCCAGTCCTCAGGCACCTCGCCTGTTCTCCAGGACCTTTCAGGGATGATGGAGAGCCGCCCAGCAACGATTTCTTCCCAAAGGGCAACAGAGATTTGTTATAAAATTGCTGTCTAATATAAATGGCGTCTATTTTTAGGAACCAGTAATTATAACCTTACATTCCTTTCATGTGAGTGCACTAAGAATTTAACCAAAAAAATTATTTTGTCAGCAAACTAGGAATTTAAATTTCAGGATGCAGTCCATGCTTAGAAATACTTTTCCTTTCTGTTCATCATGATCAATAATTGCATTAACTATTAGTTTTTGAGGTCCCTTTGTAGTATTGCTTCCAATTTGAGGTGGAAAAAAAAGTGGAGTTGAAAAGTGGAAGTCTTTCTGAGGAAAAACAAAAAAAATCTGTCTTCAATTCTGTCATGAATGAATCTTTTCAAACATGTATAATGAATGATATTACACTGTCTGTCTAGCTGAGTCTGTAACGTGACTTGTTTCTGGCTGTACTTCCGTAGCATGATTTTTCTTTAAACGACATATTTCTAAGGCTTTATAACTGTTTAAAAAAACCAAACCAAACCAAACCAATACAAAACTAAAATACCTACAAGAAGAAGGGCTTTTTTGAGCTTTTTTCCTTTCTTCCTTTCTTTTTCTCAGTCCAAACACTCTCTATATAGATGCTTGTGGGTATAATAGGGATATTTAACTGAGAGGAACTTCTGCTTATCAAGGTTCAGTAACTTTTTCCTCCAAGCAGTGTTTCTTAAAGATTATTATCAGGTAGTCTTTTTGCCCTATGTGGTAACTGCCCCAACACACTACGCTGCAGTGGACCCAAAGGAGCTGTTAGTGTCTTCCAGATCAATAATCTCTGAATTGAGGAGGATTTACACAACAGAGGAAAACAGCTGCTGCAGTCAATAATCCCCTTGTTTTATATTCCCTGAGCAAAATCAACAGATGGAACATTTATATTTTAAAATATGGAATTAGAACAAACTTTAATCCCCTTTGTTTTATAAAGGTGTTTCTCTTAAATATATTTTGAAAAAAATGTACCAGCAAATATCAAGAGATAAGATAATTTTCCTAGCAGAACTGAAGTATGGTTTATCTTCTAAATCAATGAACTTTGAATTGTAATGAAGATAACGTGGTATATAGGTTACAGCATTGAGGCAGAACAGCCATAAATTACAGCAAAGCCGTTCATATTAAGAAACAGAATCTATGTGTGTTATTCATGTAAACTCCAAACTTTGGCAAGAACAGTTGAGTTCTCAAAGAAGTAATTCAAGAGGGGAAAAAATTATTCTTTAATCTTTGAATCCATAGCCTGTGTCACAACAGGACTTTTCTATGAGGTAGCTAATTTTTATGTCACTATATCACAGTAAAAACTTTATTGCTTGTTTAGCTCATCTCTGAAAATAAATTAAAATAAAATTTTAAAACCTCTAAAATAAATGAACTCCATTAATGTATAATAAGATAATGCACAAGCACCCTTTTATTTATTCTTTTCTTTCATTTTAGCAGACGGAGATATTTGAGAAGGACTTGATTTTTTCCACTATCACTTAAAAGGTCTTAAGATCTTCTGGTGATCTTCCTACATCTCTGTTCGGAAACACCCTATACTTAAAACAAATTTTTTTATCACCCGAATTCGTTATCAGTTATTTGTTTCCTCCACAATATTTAGTTTGCCTTTTATTTCAGGATGAGAATCCTTCCCTTTAGGAAGGTAATAGATGGTTTGTTTTTTGGGGTTTTTTTGTTTTTTTTTTAAAATGCCAAGTGATAAGTGGCATTTACAATGAAAATCCATTGCAAGTTCTCAGAAGGTGTTTGGACTCATATCCGAGTGTGCAATCATTTGATTTTCACTCAATATTGATGAAAAAAAATTGTGTCATATTTGCTTGGGTTGGCCATGAAAGATTCCTAAAGGAATTGTATGATTACACACTTACATTGAGTGACCAAATGGAGACCAATTAATGTAATTTATCAGAGCCAAGATAAGAAATAACTTGATCATGTTCTGTAATTACCTTTAAGAAGACAAACACCGATAGCGGAAAGCTCTAATCTAGTAGAAAAAACCCCAACATTACATGCTGGAAAACTGAAGTTAGTGAAGTTTAAATTAAAATAAAATTATTGGGTAATTAACCATTGAACAGATAGCCAAAGACTGTGATAAATTCTCTAACAGTTAAGGGCTTTAAATAGAGACTGAATTTTTTTCCCAAGAGGTACGCTTCATTTTAGCTTATTTGATAAATCAAGGAAAACCTGGTTAGTGTTATACAGGAGGTTAAATTACATATTAATAGTAGTGCATTTTGGTTTTAAAAATCAAAGTGTAGTTGCAGACCTTAATTTGTTTATATAATTATGAGAATTTATAACTGATAAACTAAATATTTATTGTGCCTATAGTAACTATGAAAAAGAGATGAAAATCTCAAATTTCTCCATTAGAGTCCAATCTTCTTGAAGCTGGTCCTTTAAATATCTTTGTTTATTGGAAATAAATTAAGTATGATAATTAAACTGATAAATAAGATCAGAACTTCTAGAAAATTGAAAAAGTATGACTGTATATGGGATTACACTACTTATGACTCTAGTCATAAGCATTTAACACTTAATTCTCTTATTTTAACTTGTTTCTTTTTCAGTTCTTATTTTGTATCAGCATTGCTTTAAAATTACCAGCAAGCTAATTCATGTTTTAGAATAACAGGAAACAGATTGGTGATAAAGATATTCCAAGTTGTTAAACTCGTGCTTCTTAAACTTATTATATTTAATGGTATCATCATCTATATTTTCCAAACCTAAATCCAGTCAAATGAATGGGACAGTTCACAATTCTCAGAAGTATCAGAATAACATATCAGTAGGCTTGAAAAGCTAGATCTGCTTCAAAAGATTTTCAAAAGATTTCATTTACATTCACATAGCTAGAAGTATACTGGTTCCTAAATCAAAGCCGGAGTTCCTGTAGAACCATAATCTGGTATAGAGACCAGAGTAATTAATCAGCAGGCTAAGAGTTTGACATCCCAGGGACAGGGGCTCTCTAGATAATTCAGATCTCTGAGTTTTTCCCTGCAACCATTACTCCATTATTGTTCTTGCTCTAAGTTGATGTTACTATATGACTGAATCTTGTGTATCCTTAAAAAAAAAATTCTTAACAAGAACACCTTTCCTCTAATATCTCACCAGTATAACCCAAGGACACAGAGTAAAGTGCTTTCATCACAGTTGATGATGCATAGTAATAATGACTTGTCAGCACAGGAATGTGAAAAATGCATCTCATTTCGAAAGCAAAGCTTTGGAAATTACAAGAATTTTTAAAGACTTTCAGAAGTTGAAGTGCTGGAAAAATAGACTTAAAAACTACTACACATTATCAGCTCTTTCTTTGTAAATAGTCTGATTTTTCTAGGATTGAGTGCATTTGAATTTTTGGTTTTGTAAGCCTCTCAAGTACCTTGACATATTGAGTTACATTCTGAGCAACTCAAAGGTTAAAAACCAACAGCTTGAGTTCATCTGCAAAAGGGACTTTGAGAAGAAACGGTTAACCTTCTAAGTTTCTCCCATGACACAGAGCTGATGAAGGCTTCACCAACAGCCAAAACTTCCTCAGTTGATTTCTTATTTTGTCCTAACCTAGGTGAGAGAAGGCAGTGGACATGGAGGCCCAGAACTTGAGAAATGCTGGATCCACAGCTGGAAGTATAAACTAAAATACTTTTAGAAACCACTTCTCTGGCAAATAAAGGTATGAAAAAAGACATGACTTAAGCAGTAAAAGTACAAAATAGTCACTGAATGATTATATTATATGTCAACAAGACCTCAGAAGTCTCTTCCAGGAACTGTGGGTTTTTTTAACAAGTTAGACACTATGAGGTGGTCCAGGAATGGCTTTAAATTGACATAAGACTGTTCATTATTCAAAGGGGAAGATAATGAATCATGTATATCTATTTTCAGTTGTGGACCTCTACTATTTATGAATGTCAATCTTTTCTCTTAAATCAGTATTAAAGTTCAAAAATACAAACATAAATTACAAAGGAAGCTGCTCTGGAATATTCTCAGTTATGTACAGATGGGATGAAAGTGTGAAGGAGCTGCAAGAAATGTAATTTGCATAGAATTTCTATAAGCAATTACACCATTTAAGCACAGCAGTATTTAAACTCTTTAGCAATACCTGAGTAAGAGTCAGGCATAGGAGAAATGAAAAAAGTCCGAAACAGATTAAATTGAATCTCATGACCCCAATGCATCCTTCATCTCTCATTGTTCAGAAGGAATAAGCTTCAGGATTACTGTATTTACCATATGATATTACAAAACTTCCTACCTATATTAGACAGAATGCTATAGTGAGCTGAAGAGGACATGAAGATTAAAAGATTTTATTGATGTCTTGAACAGCCTTCCACACACCTTTGAGCCTCTGCAGGAAAGGTCAATAGGAAAATGAAAAACACATTATACTTGATGGAAGAGAAAGATACCAACAAACTCTTTAATCATTCTGTATCTCAAAGAAACATAGCTTCTAACATGGTCAGCTTTTCTCTGTGTTACAGTCATGTTTGTTCTAAGACAATGGAAGAAAAAGAGGAAAAATATACCTATAAAGTCAGCATAAGTGGTTTGAGGTGAGATTCTGCAAGTAACAACAACTGCATTTGGAACCTGTATGCTCTAATGTCATTTACACTGTTAACGTCTCCTAATGTGACCAAGTAGTTCTGTTCCTTATTTTTTTCCAGCCAGTATGAACAAATAAGACAAAAGCATTTTTTATTGATTATCCTCATTTAACATTAGTCCAATCCAGCATGATCATTTATTTCCCAAAGCAATAATAGCTTTATTAACTGTACCTCAATTCAGTATGTATTCATGTTTAGTAGCACTCTTTGAGGTAAGCAAATAGTAGCACATAAACTTAGCAAGTGACTGAACAAGGAAACAGCAGAGAAGTTTATTATTGTAAAGAAAGCCCTGATGAAATTGTTTTGTCCCATTTCATAGGAACCTGGGCTTTAACAGCAATTGCTCAAATCACCAGGCCTAGTTCACTCTCAAGCAATTCCTCTGCCTTCAATATAATCAGTAACTTTCTCTATTGCTGCTACTGGAAGGCTATTTTTCGGTTTCCAGATAAGGAACCCTTTTAGCATCTAGCCTAAATTTATTCATGACCAGTTCAGATACAGATCTGTATGCAAGCTCTGTCATTCAGCTCTCCTCGATACAGGAAGGAAGGTAAGGCAAACACAGAAGAAAGTACAAACAGATCTGAAACCCAAGAACCAATATTACTCAAAAATCTTGTATTTACCCGGCCGAAACCTTCATCTGAAAGTCCAACAGAAGCTGAAAACTTTCTTGTACCAATCTTCTTTTGAAGCCTAGCCACGCAACACTAGGCAACTTTAAAACACAGAAAAAATAGTTTTATTTCTATGGCTGTGACAAAATCATGAGAAAGACTTTTGTGGCATTTCTGCTTTGTGACAAACCAGGTGTCACTAATTTCAAGTTGGGCATACAAATTCAAGACTTTTCTAAAATCTAAAATACACCTCTATGTCTTTCCAAGTTCACAAACCAGTAGATCGTGTTTTGTATGCACTAGAATACTGAATACTGCTGTGGCTAACCAAGCTCTTAAATTAGCAATTTCAGCACTTATAACCCTTTATCTCCACTAAGAGGCAAATCTCAAAACTCAGAGCCTCAATCCTGAGTTATTCTTCAGGGACAGAAGGAAAGAATTGTACTCTCCCTGAGTTATAACACCGTTACTACTTTAGCTTCATGACTGGAATAGCTTTTTGATATATAGCATCTACTTGGAATTCATCCTCTTGAGCATTTACATCTGGATGCATCTGTACATCTCCTAGAAGTCACTACTCAGAATCATACAGGCATCCTTCACAGAAATTTATTCCAAAGGGAGTAAGCTGTAGGATGTGTAGGAAGCCAACTCTGTCCCTGCCCGGCACAACAGAACAGCAATAGCAATACTGTAGAAAGGACCTTTTCCTCCTTGTGTGAAGAGAGACGCAAGATTTTGGCTTAAGATAGTATTTATTGAGGATTTGTTACCCTATTACAAAAATGTTAAGAATAACAATAAAGCTTCTCTCTTGGATAGTGAATCTTTATTTGCTGTGTCAGCTACTGTTTATTCCTGATCACTAGACAAGGTAACTTGTTATCTATGATGCTAATTAGGTTTTATATATCCCACCAAAATAATTGTCTTGAGACTATAAGAAAAGTAGGCTTAGAAGCTTATGATCAAAATCATGCCTGAGTTTATCATCATGGAATAATTATAACTTGCTATTGATATTGTCACTTGAAAGGGGACCAGTATAGTTGTTACACATTTTCTCAATAGGGAAATATTCTTTAGAACAGATATTCTGCTTGCACAGAACCTTTCGGTGTGTGCTGGTTTTTTGCAGAAGCATGAAAAATATCAGAATAACACAAGATGAGATATTTCAGCCATGTTTCCCAAGTTTACAGTCTCAAACAATTTGAGAATTAGAAGTCAGTATTTTCTCTAGGACTGTGCAAGCGATTGCGTATGTAGATGTGCAGGGGAGAAACAAATGTATGTGCTCTGTTGAGAGGGACAGAGTAGATATAACTCCTGATCTGGTGGACAGGCTGTGTTCCTTTTAACCTCAGGAAATAAATACTTCATTTTTAGTTGATAATTTGCTATTGAATAGCCACTGCTCATTTCTGTTTTTAAAAAATTAAAATAGAAATTTGTTAAATGAAAAACTACTCAGTAAAATGTCAGACACAAAGAATTGTTCTAGATAAGCATTTTCTTTGCATGACCTTCTTTCATCTAAAACTGAAGAATATAACATTTTAAAGATTTTTTTTTTCACCCTGTCTCTCTGTTGTCCTTCACCCTAGGATAACAGATCTTGTTATTTCCATTATGATCTTCAGTACACATGAAAAAAAAAACAACTAATACTTACAATTAAACTGTTTTAATTAAGAAGTTAGTTATATAAGGTATGCATAGTAATATTAATTGTGACTCTCAAAATTTTTTAGCTAAACAGCCTGGAGTAATACTGAGATCCAGAAACTAATCTTTCAGTCATTTTTGTTGGTCTTTATTCTATGACCATTTATCACAGTACAAAACTAGAGTTTCAGCTTCCAGTTTCATTCAGTTCTCTATCTAGTTAGCTATTACATACTTAACATGGAAGTATGTTATTAGAACTCTTCAGAAAACTAAGATTATTCTTAAAAAAATTACAGTGACATTCTGCATCTCATTTACTGAAATCGGTATCCATTTTCTTCTGATGTAATAGCTTGTCTTACCACATCATCCCCATATTCATCACATAAAATAGGTTGCTTTGGTTTTTGTAGCAAATAATTTCTCAAGTCAGTTTTCATCATGCTAGTAAAAGAATTTTCAATATCACATCTTTAAATGCTTGTGCATTCTCTGTTTAGTTACACAGAGTCTTCCAGATGACGCTCAACAAAATATGTGCTCATAAACTAAGTTGTTCTACAAATGTAAGCACCCTTTCAACTAGTGAAAAGATCTGGAATCAAAAACCAGAATTTGAGCAGTAGAATTATGGAAGCTACTTCATCTATTTGGAAAACAATGCAGGTTTTTCTTACAACGCCACATAATTGCAAGTAGCTCGTAAAAACCAGATGATAGACAGAAAACTGGAAAATATCATATCCTACACAACTGCAAAGGCATCCGTTAGAAGACAGACATTTGGCTATTGTGCTAGCAGCAGACCTTGTAACTCAATTCAGCCTTATGGAAGAACATTTACTACAAATACTAGTTCGGAAACGTTTCTGTCAAGCAAGGCACATTCTAGTCTTTGACATAATATGTAAATGATGCTTTACATATCCTCAAGCTGCTGTAATAGCATCAAAGTAAAGATGTCATATACAAAGCTTCATGCAGCCAATTCATAAACACTGTTATCAAGATAAAAATCTTGTACTAGGTGTCAAAAAAGTGGCAGTGCTGTACAAAACACATAGAATATTAAAGTCTATCATTAGTTCAATTACACTTAAAGTCCTTAAAAGAAATAAAAGATCTTCAAAGTAAACACATACTAAACAAGAATGCATATTTGAAGGCCTTCTTCCATAACAGCTATGAATTCTTTCTAATATCTTAATTTCTAACATTTTTAAGGCAGTACTTTGGCCTTTTAAATTTTAGAATAGAACAGAAGGATCTAGTGAGGACAAAATCTCATTCTGTAAGGTGCACGCAAAAGGGGAACACTAATAGAGCCACCCAGAGTGGAAGGCTGCAGGCACTGAACAGGACCAGAAGCAGACGTCACAGGGAGAAGACATCATGCACCATCTTCCCACAACAGCTGCTTAGTCTACAGTTAAACGAGTATGTGTCACATCCCATAGATGAGATACTGCACCAGTATTATGGGAAACACTCCGTATCTTCCAACACTGTGAGACTGTCAACCTAACTCCTCATAACTTGGCAGTCATTTCTGCTTAAGCTAGCAGCAAGCCAACTCAAAAAACATTTCTGATAAAGCAAATCTAAACCAACCTAGGGAAATAAAGAGACCTGTAAGAGATGATGAAAATAAAACTATGACAAAAAGTTGTAAAATAAAGACTTTGATAGATCAGCTCACAAAGCGGCATATGCCTTTATATCTACATATAGGCAAGCTGTCTAAGTTGCAATTAAAACTGATGGGGATCTGGTTGGTAACCGTCATTGGACTCAAAGAATGATCACATCATGCTAAAATAGAAGCCTAGGGTTTTATTCAGTTGCCCACACACATAGCATCTCAAAATGCGTATAACATCACTCCTTGTCGCCAGCTGCTACCCTGAAGAGCATATACTTTCTATACACCCTGTGTTATACACCTGTCAGCACTGTGGGGATTCCTTAGACACCCTACTGCATCAAAAATAACAACAAATGCCTTTGTATGTGCACTTCAGTTATGTCTTGAGTGGCTGAGCAGCAAAAGAACAATATAGTCTGTCACTGGAATTTAGATACCTGACAGATCTTGAGTACACCTAGATGTACATGACATCTGATCTGAGTCTTTACTTGGAGGTGAATTCCACCGTAAATATTTCAAGTCTTAGATAAGTCTGATAAAATTTGGATTTACTTTACTTAAAGATTCATTATGCACATTAAGTTGGTTTTATTTATGTCTCCCTACAACTTTATTTTTTATTCAGATACCTAAGAATGGAGCACAAAAATATTAAGGGCTTTCCTCAAACAAAGAAGTGTTTACTAAAAAAGAAAGGTGGAGAAAAGAATCTTTAGTCTCTCCAGTTCACCAACATATTCCCTCTCCAGTCTAGCTGAAGAGGAAAATCTGTTATTTTTTTTCCCCTGTGCTTGGAGAAGATCATGCAGCCTCAGTCAATACCTTCCCATCATTTTTTCCTGTGGAAAACTTCTGTGATTATTGATGACATAGTGACACAACCCTTGCTTCTTTTCTGGGTGGTTGGAAGTTTCCAGAGATCAAAAAAGCACTTTTTGAATTTCTGTTTCTTCAATCTCTTCTCCCTGTGTGAGGCACGTGAGGTGATCTCACTTCTCAGCATAAACCAAGTGTGGTCCTTCCACACTCAGGAATGCTTTGTACATTTTGACAGTTAACAGTCTTTTTATCACTTATTTGTTTATTAACTTTGTTTGTCCTACCACTAAACAGCAATCCAGGCACATGTTGTGATAGTTAGTTAGGTATCTTGGGAGGCATATTCTGCTGAAAAGTTTGAGAAAAAAATAAATCACAGAATGAAAATGAAGCTGTGCAGTGAATTGCTTGAAATCTTCCTTGATATAAAGCATAAAATACAAACTGAGCTTTCAAATGAATTTACAAATATCTTATGCAAAATAATGTTCTTCCTTGTCTAATGTATACCATATTAAAAATGTAAGCACTGTAACTAGAAAAGTAAAATACAGTACAAAGTGACTATTGATAAGTACGTGCTAAGAAGCCACTTCAAATTCAGTGTGTTTCCTACAGTTAGAGAGGAAAAGAAAAGTACGCACATGCCTGCAGTCTTAACCGCACGTACAAATCTTGTTCCAGGATGTCTAGGCAATTCAAATGCCCAGCAAAGATGTAGTGCACTAAAGGTAAAATAGGACTAGACACTGTGAAATATAACTTCTTTTCAGATCATTTTTGCTGTTGCAAGACTTGACTTCACTGTAAAAACACTTTATATTTCTAAGAATGCATTATTTCTCTACTTTATATGAATGAGAGAAAAGTAATAATTACATTCAAGTAAGCATAATTTGTTAGTTAGTTCTTGGAATGCAAAGTAGTGTTAGAGCTTTCATGTTCTCAGTTCACCCAGGCAGAGGCAGGTTCTGCATACAGAATATGGAACACATAGGGAAAGGTCCAAAGTAATAATGCCAATATCACCGATAGTTGTGGGAAAGCTAGATTTGGTAAAAGTCTTCTTACTTAGTTCTCCCAGTAGGGAGAAAATAAAAGAGAACAGCTCTTTAGCAGGATTCTCCTTTACAAATATAGTATCAGGAATTCCTCTTGCACTTTAAGGAACAGTTTGCTTTTGGTTAGAAATGCTGTTTCCATACCGCAGCTACCCATTGCCGAAAGGAATCACCAGTTCACCCCGAATGTAGATATAAATACCAGTCCTCACCTGCTGCTCAGAGACTCATGTCAATCTGTCAGCATGGAAAATTCATTTCTCCTGACCTGATACCTATTTGGATGTCTGCACTGGGACGCGTTTCTCAGAAACCAGTCTGTGGAGACCCAATAGCTAAGGAAAGTTTTGGAGATGTTAAACTGCTTTGCAAAACAGAAAAACCAGTGCTGACAGTGCCCTACCTCCAAGAACCTTAGATGACGTTAATCATGTTCTGTTGTCCAGTTTCGAGAGCTGTAATCAATTACGGGCCCAATCCAGGCTCTACTCTGACTGCTGATGTACCTATTTTGTAAATTAGACTACTATAAATAAATAGGAAATTTTTTTTAGTTTAGCAAATGGGCATATTGTTTTCATTTTTAAAACTGTCATACAATCTGGTAAGGCTAGAGCTCAAAAACAAAGGAGATAGATCAGAGTCCTAGCTACCAACAAACAAAAAGAAGAAACTGTGGAATGAAACAGGTGGACCAAGGACAGGTATTTCCAATTAGATTGATAAATTACACTGATTATAATTACACTGACTTGGAATTTAGCCAGAGAAAGCTTCATAGGATCAGAAAGTACAACATGAAAATCCAACCTATATATTTGGTCTCCTTCACTGGCAATAAAAGGATAACTTTCTTCATAATACCTGGGCAATATATGTAGAAGTTGAATTCAAGTCACCTGTATGCATGACTACTGTTAGCTTTGTGTCCAGCTACTAAACCAATCTACTTATGCTACAGTATTTCCATCATTTTTTCTGAAAAGCATGGAATAATTGTATCTTGTGCCAAAAAGGAGAGAGAAAAAAAATTAAACATGTCAATTTATTATTTTTAGAAGTCTAGACCATAACCATGAACTTTTATTTCCAAACTATTATATAGATGAAAATGAAAATTGCCACTTGCATGGAATTTCATTCTAGATATGTCTGAGAGCCTGGTTCTGTTCAGCTACTAATTAAGAAGAAAAAAAAAGTTTCACAACCTGCTCTACGCTATTAAGGCAGCTATATAGGTGTATTCTATCTTCCAAAAGTTATGGGGCGTATCAGAAATTATGAGTAGCCTTTATAGGCTTGGTTTTTTGTTGGATTTGTTTGTTTGGTTGGTTGTTTTTTTCCCAGAGATGGCCAGTTTTAAAGTGCTTTAGACATTTTACTTTATTTGTTTCACATCCTATTCTCTTAGGCAATGGTCAATGCTGGTTGCTTCAAAGGAGGATGTAAATGTTTTGTTATTTGATTAGTTGTACGTAAGGAGATATTTTTTTCCTCTTTTCAGTAGGAGATCACATTATACATTGAAGCATAAAACGTGATTGTTCCTGTAATTACATATTAGTTAGAATAAGTGTCAAGGTTATTTCTATTTATGTGTCTGTAAATTTTTATAAATCTAATTACATCTGCAAAAGAGTGATATAAGCAATATCCTTTGGTCTTTAGAGTACACTCTAAAGTTTTGGGTAGTATTTCAAATGAAAAGATTTTGGCAAATCTGATTTCCTGACTATTCCCTTTCTTTGCCTTTATTTATTTTAATTTCAGCTATGTTGCTGAATTCTACAAATTTTAAATTTTTTTTTGGTGTGAATTAGACATTTGTGCTAAAATGATTGAAAAACCAGTCTGGAAAAAAAACCCCAAACAACCAAAACAAACAAAAAACCCAACCAACACAAAAATGTAGCAAGGCTTTATTCTTTAATGCTTACTCATAAAAGACCGAGGAAGTGCATGAGGAATGAGTTAAGAAACTCTGCTAGTGATATGAAGTTATTCAGAGTGATACGAGCTAGGAATAACTATGAATAATAGGAAAAACATTTTGTGAAAATGATGTTGCTTAAAGTGGCAGTATCCAGTGCTTGATATGCACCAGGCAGCCTTCCTGATGTCAGCCTCCATTGCAGGGCATTGGACTTTCCTATAATTCCTGTAACATAGCTGCCACCCCAAGCAAGTGTGTCAGGTATCTTACACAACAGCAGTTGAATTAAACAGCCACAGTTAAGCAAATGAATTGCATCCTGAGTGACTGGCAATGAAATGCAATGTTAATTGAGTTGCACAGAACAACACAATCTGTCCTCACATACGGGTGACAAGCTCCAGTCATTACCACTACTAAGGAGTGATGCAGCAGAGTAGTGCAGATAGCTCCAGGAACACATCAACCCAATGCTCAAAAAGGGGCAAAGCAAATAAAATGTTAGGATTTATCAGGAAAGAGAGCAAAGAGAAGAAGAGTCCTTTTGCTACAGTATCATTCCACTGTTCACTCATTTCCTAAATACCCTACACAGACCTGATTTTATAATCTCAAAAGATTATAGCAGATTTTTAAAAAAGTCAGAGAAAAGAAAACATATGGAATAGTTTCCACATAAGAAATAAGTTGGAACTCCTTCAGCGTGTAAAGTTGCTTAAGGACAATTGCATAGAGATCAATATGGAGTAGGTGGGTTTGTCTGTTGTTCATCAACATTTTCAGTAAAAGACAATATCAAACAGGAGACAGGGTGAAAACATAGTGGCTTTCTCAGCAGGCGGCAGACAACTTGCTGCCAAAAATAAGGAGGGGGCTAAACTTTTGACTGTGTTCCCAGGGAAACTGGACTCTATACAGAAGGCAAACACATTAAGGTTTACTACATATGTAAAACTACATTTGGTTCATAAGGTCTCCTGACAAGGAAATATTAGGAACATTAAGAGGAAGTATCATATATGCCTGTCCTTTTTTAATTCTTGCTCAGCATCTCATTGACAGCATTGGAGACAGGATATCAAGTGAAACGGCCCTTGATGTGATCTCCTGTGAATATTCCTATGTTCTTAAAGACACGTGTAACACTTCAGTGAATCTCTTTCAATTTGTTGGAAATAACAACTGTCTTCTCTACAAAACTGAAGCCAACAGTCACCAGTTCTCTTGTCTCTGGGAATAACTTTGCTGTGGACTACAAATCTGATCAGGCAGCCCTTGGCAGCGGATGTATTCCCAGGTAAGTGGTACAGAGACATGGGCAGAAACTCTGATGGAGGGATCTGCCATTTTTATAACCAGTAACGACACCTCAGGAGGGAAGGGAGAGAAAGGAGAGAGGGGACAAGCAAATTTGGAGATCGTGGAAGTTGTTGTCAAATCCATGATGTCTCTTTTGTAAAAAAATAATAAAATCTGACTCATGCCAATGGTCTTACATTTCGTGGGCACAGTCAGATAGTATCTTAATCTATGAACATTCTTGGGGGGATCATATAAATCCCTTTGAAATTACTGTTGTTGAATGAAGAAGAAGAGGGTGTGAATGCCTCCTGGAAACGCCATGAGTTCAAAAACTATTAACTCCCTTTTACTGGGAAAAACATACAGAGAATAGCTGTTACTGTATCTTTGAAATGTAATGGGGATAAAGCGTGGGGAAAATATGCTACCTGACCTACAGAATCCTGCCAGCTTGCCAGGTCCATAGGAAGGTGAAAGTTATTTCAGAGGAAACAAAGCTGGAACTGCAACTTTTCAAGGTTCAGTGTGGCAAAGGGCTGTTCCTGGGCTGATGTGGATAAAGGCAGCCTCTTACACAGGGCAGAGTCTGACTTGAGAATCTGGCCACACTGCAGAGATACAGCATAAATAACACTGCTAGAACAAAACTGTCTTTGCATCTTTCTATACACAGTACCATTGTAGGACATGAGCAAAACCCAATATTCCCCCATAAATCACTATTCATAAAGTGAGGAGTTGATAAGCACCAGTCTAAAACGATGTTTACAGTTTCTCAGGTAGAGCATTTTAAGCGGCTCTCAGTGGCTTTCCATTTCAGCATTGTTGTTGCTAAGCAGCATCATGAGGACTGTCCACAATGTGCTGTCAGTCTACAGAAAATGACAATGCTAACTTTCAAAATTATTTGTTCTAGTTGTCCAGTGCTTGCATTCAGCCTTTAAGTATTACTTCATGTTTGTTCAGAAGAAGAACAACCTCCCTAGAATGTATTTTTTTAAATGTTTAGAACTTCAAAGAGTTTACATAGAGTCAGGGAACAATTCTTCTGAACAGTGAGAGTCTCTGTCACAGATAGGAACATTTAATAACTCTGTTCTATTTAGTTCTTACACTATATCCATTGCCATAACATCCTATGTGCAGAAATAACAAGCACAGACCACCTTAGTATACTTGTGTTACACAGTACACAGAAGAGTCTCCCTTGATGTGTGCATTACAATGAATTCTGATTAAAAAAAAAAAAAAAGACATTAAAAAGGAACTGTATCAGGGTTATTTTTTTAATGTGGTTTGTTCATTTTGCAGAACACCAATTGTAGATTAGTATGTCATAAAAATTACAAAGTAAGCTTTTCAAACTGTGAGAAAGAGCACTGAATAACCAAACTTCATTCGGGTGAAGAGAAGGGGAGGAAAACATTATGACAGTTACTATTCACTGTACTATTTTGAGTACCTAAAATGAAGGAAACATTCCTCGTAAGTCCTGAGAAAAGGAAATACATGTCCTACATAGTAGAGGAAGCATATTAACCAACCAGAAAACTATGCATCAGCATCAATTCTGCATTGTCATGTTATGAGAATAGACCTCAAAAGCTACAAATCTCTGTCTTAGAGATAAAACATTTCAACTTTCTTAAATATAGTGTCTTTGGCTGGAGAAAAGAAAGGAGCAGATCTCTGCTGTATGCTGTTCTTCATCCACAGAAACATTAAAAAATTTGAGCAATGGATATAAGTGTTTCACTTTTCGTTAAAGTCTCTTTTGTCTCTGCATGTACGTAGAGAAGTTTAGGAGTCCAGATTTTTGCAACTGATCATCACAGTCATTCTAGCTGGCTCTAGTTTATAAAGTTACATCACAGAGAACTTTTCACAGCCTCCAGCATGCATTTTGCCACTGTTCAGAACATTTCTGTAGGCAAGAGTAGATTTCATACTTAGGTTTCTAAGCCCACATTTCAAGCAATGTTCCAAACAGATATCAATGCTAAATAGTAGCTGTAAGTTGGAACCCTCAGTGGCTAATATAAACTCTTGTCCAGGACAAGTGAAAATTGTCGGTATAGAAGAGATGGTTTGCTATAAGGATGAATTTGGACCATTATCTCAAAGTGTTGTGAAACTACAAAGTTCACGAAGTACATCTTAGATGAGCTACAACAAGAAATCAGTCTCTGGTGGCTTTTTCCTGAGATTTTAGTAGCTTTTTTATTATACACATCATAAAAGTGTTTTGGAACATCCTTTACTATCAAAACCAAAGCTTTTAAAGTTTCTAACATTGCCACAGGGACTTGCATCTACCATTAAGAGGATAGAGTCTGAAAACATCAAAAATAAAGAATCAGAAATCCCAGCTAGTGTTCCTCTTGGGGTAACATTCATATAAAACTGAACTTTAAAATACCTATCTCATTTGCAATAACTTCCCGTGACTGTTCTGACAGAAGTGGGAAGCCAATACTATGTACTGTAACTGGTAACTTCTCAGAGGTATATCTGGAAAACATTGGCCATATCTTTCCTCTTATCTTGTGCATAAAGTACAGAATAATTTCTTAGGTTTGATGTAGTCTCATCAGTGTTATTTCCCAGTGCCTGAGCAGTGCTTAATGATATCCTAAAGGGGAAGGCTACTTATTAGCAGCAGTAACAAAGCAGAGCAGCTCACATAAATTAATGATCCATTTTCCCGGTAGTCTTTGACATTGGGAAATATTAACTTTGTTTTATTGATCAGAAAGACAGAGAAGTGAGATAAAATGACTCGCCGCAGCCATGCAGGAAATTTGTAGTAGGCCCAGGAACAAAATGCATCTCCTAAATTCCACTTTGGGGGTTTACATTTCAGTAGCTCTGGTGATAAATGTGGAAGGAGGAAAGAGATTTGTCCTGTTCTGTCAGAAAGAGTCTCTCCTTCATCATTCGTGTCCAAGCAAATATTAGTAATGAACAACATCAATGCTTTCAGGAGCAGCTCTTACCTTGGGGTTATCGGGATCCATCCCCATCAGAACTTTATTATTTTTGGTAAAATTTTTCTTATTTCCCTTGTGCAGTAAGTGAGGATGGTGCAAATAATTGCACCAATGCTGGCACCACACCACATGGGAAGAAGATGGATATGGTGTCCAAACAGTATTAGTAGGAATTCCCACTAGGCAAAAAGCACTAAAGCGTGCTGGCATTGTTGCAATCTACCCATATTGGCTCTGTCCCACTCTTAGTTCTTTATTTTACAATAACTATATTTTACAACTATTGATCAATAAATCACACTGAATTAAGCAGCATATTGTCTAAGCGTACATGCCTGGACAATAAGTCTTGCAGAGTCATAAGTGTTGAATCAGTACCCAAAAAATTACATCATAAAACAATTTTATTAGAATTTTAAAGAGCTACTTAAAAGCATGTTGGTTTCAACATGTCTTTAGCAAGCTATGTATTCTATTTCTCTTTGGAAGGAGAGACACAGAAATGAAAGCAACGCTGCTGTTCATTCTTTCCAAACTTACAGACATAGACTGTTTCTCCATAGGAGGAACATACCTGTTGGTGGCAGCATTGTGGGTTCTGATGGTAAAAACTCCTGGGATGGTAAGCACTCCCTGGATAACGTGAGGTCATCAAGTGCTATGCCATCTTTGGGACCTTTTCCAGCTATCCCTTCAAAGACAACTTGGAAGTCTTCATCTCCATCTCCAGCCAGGATCAGTGCCTTGCGCTGCCAGAAATTTCCCTGGTTTCCAGTAAGATTAAAGAGAATTTTTTCATTGTTCGCCGTGGTCCTCTGGTAGACAATTAATGATCCAACGTGAGCTCCATACATACGGTAATAGAAAAGTATCTATAAACAAAGAACAATAGCATCAAGTATACAATATGTGACTTTAGACACATTCTGCTTTTGTATTTACCCTAATTATTAAATGAAGTATCATTAGTGGCATTCAGAATAGCCCTTAATTTTACCAATTCAAAACCAATTTAATTAAAATGCACACAAAAAGACTTCCTAGTGAAAATTTTTGAACTATTCCATAAGCTGAACTCTGAAGCCAGCATTTCAATACTGTGACAGCTGATCTTACATTTGTTTTAAATAACTCTTGCATGTAAATGAAAAAGAATGAAAATACTTGATAAGGAAACAGGATTGGAGCACTGCCATTTACAATAAGGGAAGTAACTTCGGTAAACTGAACACTATTCTGGTTATAAATGTGTTTGTGCTAGACTATAGAGTGTGTAATTAGAAAATAGTCTTCTCTAATCTAACATGGGAACAAAACTTCTACATGGACTGCAGAAATGCAAAAAAATAGCTAAAATAAAACATAAGAGGTCCTTGGATTGAAAAAAAGCAATTTTTTTTGTGTGTGAGACCATGTCTGTAGCTCAAATTTCTTCCTGGTTTAATGCATAGTACAAGCCCTAAAGAATGAAAACTTGATCTTATTTGTCAAAGCTATAAAAATATAATAGCGAATATTACGATACCCATGTAATTGTAGAGTCACGTCCCTTTGTCTTAGCTGGTGCTGTAGGATTTTATAGGCTTCTGAGTCTGTTGTATTGCATAAATATACTACTTTTTTTTAAAAAGTAGCATTTCTATTGAATTGATTTTCTCTAATTATTGATTAGTAAAGCCACCAAGGGCTTTGTGCTATAATTCTTTTGAAAGTTTTATTATATTCAGTTTTGGAATGTCTCCTGTGCAATGAAGTGGCCAGCAATGAAGTGGAGGTGATTCTGCCCTGGAACACCTCCCCTATGAGGACAGGCTGAGAGAGTTGGGGTTGTTCAGCCTGGAGAAGAGAAGACTCCAGGGACACCTTATAGCAGCCTTCCAGTATCTGAAGGGGGCTTACAAGAAAGCTGGAGAGGGACTTTTTACAAGGGCATGTAGTGATAGGATGAGGGGTAATGGTCAAACTAGAAGAGGGTAGATTTAGGCTGAATATCAGGATGAAATTTTTCACTCTGAGGGTGGTGAGGCACTGGAAGAGGTTGCCCAGGGAAGTTGTGGAGGTCCCATCCCTGGACTTGTTCAAGGCCAGACTGGATGGGGCTTTGATCAACCTGGTCTAGTGGGAGGTGTCCCTGGCCATGGCAGGGGGGTTGAAACTAGATGATCTTTAAAGTCCCTTCCAACCTACACCATTATATGAAACATAGTTTTCTTGTATGGAAATATTTCCTGTCTTGCAACTAATTTGTTTCTCTTAAAATTCTTCTTCAAATGAGGTTTATCTATTCAATAAATGTGTTTGTCTTTAAACTATATGATTATTTTCACATTTTTAGGATTAATCTCTATTTCTTTTTACTGCTGCCGAGTTTTGTTTGATTTTCTAACTGTAATTAACTTCTAGCAAATATTTTCATAGAGCTGCACACCACACTCCTCCTGATTGGTTACAGTTCTTTTCAAAACTACCAGACTGTATTTTGCATGTTTGCCTTTTTTTTTACCATTACTGAATTCATACACCCACCCCACC